>JBBBDQ010001522.1:1580000-1695000 GCA_037127315.1 Ascarosepion bandense
TTGTGATATTTTCAGTTAGATTTCAATTTTTGTTTCATATTGATTGTCAATACCGGCTTTGAAAGAAAATTATTTATATAGAATTTTATTAATGTCAGTCACTTTGATTAAAGAGAATAAAATATCATGGAACAAATCTTGTTTTCTTGACGTGAATGAAATCAACTGTCAAGTCATCTCAATTATAAGTCAACATTTATCTCTCTTCTTCCTTGGCTTGTTCGCCCAATGACAGTTTCGCTTCTCATCAAGATTTTCTTTTAAAATTGGAAACTGGAAATGTCAGTCGATATTGTCAGGAACAAAATGCCTTTCTGGATTATTTGTTGGTGTTAGTTTTCGTCAATGCTAGCAGACCTCACGAGTTCATTTTTATTTAACCACTAAAGTTGCGGTTTATCGAGGGAAAATTGCAGACTAAAAAGCAGCTTCAAGCTAAATTGTTAAATAACAAAAATGAAAGGTTTCTGCTATGTCATCAGGATAAAACATTTCTCATGTGTTTTCTTATGATTCCCTCATTTTAATTACTTCTGGGTTTAGCTCAAATATTAAGAATTTCAGTAATGTCAAAAGTTGGCAAGTAGCCATTAAGAAATTAGAGTTTCCAATAAAATAAATAAATCTTTTGGGAATCAATGTGGTGAAGGATCAGAGTATGAATATAATTAACATGAACATAAAAAGGAATTACTCATAAATATATGTATATAAATATATAGAGTAATTATTTAATTTATATTAATTATATTGTTATATTAATTTTAACCTAATTGTATTAATACTGGTTAAAATTTAATTTTATACACGTGATAACCGTTACGTTTATTACTACTAGCTACCCTTGACTCCTCGAGCAAGCTGCCTTCTTTTCACTCACTCCTTTCACTAAGTGCTACTATTTTCTCCCTCTCTTGCCTATTTTTGCTTCTTTCTTTTTCTAAACTAATCCTTATTTCTGGTGACACTAGAATTTCTTCATTCTACATCCAGCTGGGGTTGATAAACCGGGTTCTAAGATCCTCTAGAAATGGCTATTCTCGAAATGTAAAATATTGAATATATATATATATGTGTATTATCTTGCGTCTAAAGCACGACTCGGTATTTCATGCATTACGCAATCATCAGGCGCATATGTTGAACTGGCCGTTTTCAGATTTTGATTTTGTTTTTTGGTACTAGCATTGTTTAAGGTCGTTATAAGTTTTAAATCTGGGATGTCATTTTTTTCATTTATTAAATGAATAATATTTATTGGTTTATATCGAAACCTAAAACTGAAAGTGAAATTGTAGTAGGTAAAAAAAAGAAAAAATGAAATATTAAATAATAGATGATTAATATTTGGGGGGGTGGGGGGTATATCAACATATGTCATAAGGGAGGTAACTTTTCTTTATTTAATTTATTCAATTTATTTTCTGTTGGCGAAGGCTTTGAATTTAAATTTCTTTCTCACAGAAAGAGTTATTCAGGTCTACATATTTGCACCTAAATGAAGATAGTTACTGATTAATTACGAATGCAATGTGGAATAATATTTCTGAAAATGAAATTAGCGAACAGATTTCAAATTATTGGAGAGACTTCTTCGATCGCTTACGAATTCTTGGTGAGACTTCTCAAGTCGCTTACGAATTCTTGAAGAGATTTCTTCGATTGCTTACGCATAAATAACCTTAGAAAAAGTTATGATACACTTTATGATCTGTTCCATCTCGAGTTATCTTGATCATAATTACACTTACTGTAATGATGAAGATTTTTCTTCATCAAAAAAAACAGATACTTTCTTATTTCTGATATTATTTTTCTGAATTTCTTTCAATGCGGTTTTCGGAAGAAAATAGCATAGTGTTATATTAGAAAAGTCTGATAAGAATATAAGATTAAATTTATCATGCATAAATTAATTAATTATTCAGTTCTTTCTGTCAAAATAACGTCAAAGTGTATGTGGTTTTGGATTTTTCGTTGAACTTTTCATATTCTTGCGAATATACGAGTGATTCTGCCATCCATCTCGTAGCTCAAGAGTTTATATAACTACCTGTCATCCGGTTGTCTTTGTGCAGTTTACACAATTATATATATATATATATATATATATATATATATATATATATATATATATATATTGTTGTGGGACCTCCCCTTTTTCTATGAGAATGTACTCGACTTGAGTATACATATACTCCTGCCATAGAGAGATCCGTCAGAGACATCAGGACTGATCCGTAAGTTACCGAACGATACCGAAGTTACACAGAGAATACCGCGTCAGTTGGCATAGTAGCTCTAAGATCCACTCAGCCAGATATACTATTTCAAACACGGCTTCACTTCAAAGACTTGTATATATATATATTCCTTACTAATCGTATTCCTGGATTACTAACCTGCGTTCCAGTCTGTATATTTACATTCAATATAACCTATTTTTCTATCTCAAATATCAGTTTGTTTGTTTTTTATTATTATTTTGTGTAGTTCCTCACCCGAGTCCACAATATATATACATATAATTTAGTGTGTAATCACATTTACTTGTTCGCAGCCACGCAAAAAAAGCGCTACAATTTTCTCGACAGCGATTGGTTAAATAATTGCTGTACAATTCAATACTACACAATTTTGAAATCACAGCTGAGAATAATTCTAACTACTTCCCATATTTGGTTCAGTACACGATATCCAATTGGTCGATTTGTGACCAATAAGATATTTTATTGCAAAGGTAAGTAAATGTGAAATTGTCCCGCGAACCCGTCTGGAGCACAGTAAAAATGTATATAAGGTGAAGGAATTCATTATTTCTTCAGTAAGGTTTATTTGCTCCAAGACACCACGTTGCTGGATTCTAGATCTTGTTCACACGACAAAAACGCACACACAGACACATACTTACAATGTTTAAATTACCAGTGGTCACTATGCTGAACATTCAATTTGCGACCTGTTGATCTATTCTGAACTTAAGAACACAATGAATATTTAACGACCAATTCATGAGCATTTCGAATCATTTCTTTTGTTTCAAACAGACTATTACATTTAACTTTAATCTAAACTTTCACTTAACAAGTGTTTCTAGGAACATTTGACTTGCTAACAATCATTGGGAAAAACTCTTCTCCTACTTATCTATTGTCAACTGTATTGTATTTGTACTTTCGTTAATTCATGTTTTATTGTTGGTTACATTGGCGTCATCGTTATCTTATTCCTTATTTCTTGCGTCTGGAGTTGGACGAATCATATTAATATAAATATTGTGGGGGATTTGGAGATAATCTTGAGGCCCGATCAGCGTAATTCTTGCATTTATTGTCCTTGTGCCAGACGCGATCGAAATTATCAACGAAGTCCCGCTACACTTTATTTGTATAAATCATAAGTTCAGCTGGTTTCTCTTCCTTGATTATTGACCAAAAATCAAATCTTATTAGATGACTATTCTTGATAAATATTCATTTCAGACTTCTGGTATTAGCTAGAGTTGATCAAAAACTACACGAGCAAGTGACTTCTTTTAACTCATATTTTTCTCCTTATTTTCTTATTTTTGGATTTCCAGTCATTCATTATATGGAGTGAAGAGAGGAAGTTGATAAACGTAAATGTAAAACTGATGGTTGTAGCTTTTTGGCGTAGAAATCTTTCTAAACCAAAATGTTACCTGGGGCTGTGGCCATTCACTCTCTTGGACTCGCCCGTGTTAGATTCTTCCGTTGAAATATGCTCTTACCTCCTAAGGGGGTATATTTCTAACAAAATAGAATTATACAACACACTCCGTTTTAAATAATGCACAAATAACGTTCGCTGTCTTTGGCGTCTACTAATTTATCTGAAGTTCAACGCTGCATTACGTACGGAATTTATTTTCTTCAGTCTTTTTTACTTGCTTTATTTGGGAGTAGGAAGCATGTTGTAGGAGACGTCTTTTCTTGCAGGGATAGAGAGAGTAGGAAAGAAAGAGAAAGAGAAAAAGAAAGGGAGAGTGATATATAGAAAACGGATGTCAGTAGATTGGCACGTTTTCATCTCTGTGTGGTGGTTTGTCTATGTCTGCAGTCACAGCACGCAAAATAATCCGGAAAAGAAAGGCACATTGACTTCTCTAATAATCCGGAAAGAAAGAAAGGCACATTGACTTCTCTAATAATCCGGAAAGAAAGAAAGGTACATTGACTTCTCTAATAATCCGGAAAGAAAGAAAGGCACATTGACTTCTCTAATAATCCGGAAAGAAAGAAAGGCACATTGACTTCTCTAATAATCCGGAAAGAAATAAAGGCACATTGACTTATCTAATAATCCGGAAAGAAATAAAGGCACATTGACTTATCTAATAATCCGGAAAGAAAGAAAGAAAGAAAGGCACATTGACTTCTCTACTAATCCGGAAAGAAAGAAAGGCACATTGACTTCTCTAATGATCCGGAAAGAAAGAAAGGCACATTGACTTCTCTAATGATCCGGAAAGAAAGAAAGGCACATTGACTTCTCTAATGATCCGGAAAGAAAGAAAGGCACATTGACTTCTCTAATAATCCGGAAAGAAAGAAAGGCACATTGACTTCTCTAATAATCCGGAAAGAAAGAAAGGTACATTGACTTCTCTAATAATCCGGAAAGAAAGAAAGGCACATTGACTTCTCTAATAATCCGGAAAGAAAGAAAGGCACATTGACTTCTCTAATAATCCGGAAAGAAATAAAGGCACATTGACTTATCTAATAATCCGGAAAGAAAGAAAGAAAGGCACATTGACTTCTCTAATAATCCGGAAAGAAAGAAAGGCACATTGACTTCTCTAATGATCCGGAAAGAAAGAAAGGCACATTGACTTCTCTAATGATCCGGAAAGAAAGAAAGGCACATTGACTTCTCTAATAATCCGGAAAGAAAGAAAGGCACATTGACTTCTCTAATAATCCGGAAAGAAAGAAAGGCACATTGACTTCTCTAATAATCCGGAAAGAAAGAAAGGCACATTGACTTCTCTAATAATCCGGAAAGAAATAAAGGCACATTGACTTATCTAATAATCCGGAAAGAAAGAAAGAAAGGCACATTGACTTCTCTAATAATCCGGAAAGAAAGAAAGGCACATTGACTTCTCTAATAATCCGGAAAGAAAGAAAGGCACATTGACTTCTCTAATGATCCGGAAAGAAAGAAAGGCACATTGACTTCTCTAATGATCCGGAAAGAAAGAAAGGCACATTGACTTCTCTAATGTTGCAACTGTACTTTTTTTTAAATCATTTCACCCTAAGCAAGGCGGTACCGCAACTGATGTGCAGGGGGCTACATAAGAGAGTTAACGTTTTAGACAAGAAAAGAGTGAGACAAAGACGAACCAGCTAGAGGGGGTGAAAAAGAAAGGGCAAGAGAAGGATGTGAACACAGGAGTGAACAAAGTTACGAAGGTAGAGAGAAATGAAAAGAACAAGATACACAAGGTGATGTGGAAAGGTATGGAGCTAAGTGGATAAGTGATAGGAATTGATTTTGCATTTAAATTTTTGAATGTTGTAGCCGTCAGGAAATCAAGTATACGGAAGGCAGTTCCACAGGTGAGAAAAGAAACGTATAATTATCACCTGCATTTGGTAGATCTGACTGTAAATGGGTGGAACCTTGTTGCCAGTCTGGTTGTACGAGTAAATTCTTGTGGTGGGGGGCACCAGTGACTTAAGTTCGTCGGAGCTGAAGCCATGAAAATATTTGTAGAATAGACAGAGGGAAGCCACATCCCGCCGGTGAGAAAGTGGCTGGAATCGAGCTGACAAGTCGGGACCTATCCAGATTTTCTTTTGGAGCCTGTCGAGAACACTGAGATGAACAGCAGGGGCGGCTGACCATATATGACAGCAGCATTCTCTGCACGGACGGATGGTTGATTTGTATATGTGCTAGATAGATTCAGGTAGAAAAAACTTTCTGGCCTGACACAGTGATCTAACCTACCTAGAAGTGGATTTAACTATTGACTCAATGTAATGATTCCGCTTGAGGTCGGAAGATAAGGTAAGGCCGAGGAGGCGTACTGGTGGCTGTTGCGTGTTTTTCGATTTTATATTAAAACTTAAACAATGACAATCCATCACTATTAGGATTCTACAGGCACGGGATTCAAAACCATTGCAATTCAGTTCAGTCATCAAAGTTCTGACCAGCACAGTAGGATTCGCCATTTTTGTGTAGTCTAGGCATTCTCTAACACTCTCTAGTGGAAGAGAAATAAATTGAAAAAAAATCAGTGTGCATAAAACTAACAATCAAATATACATGCCACAGCAGATGTAGAACAGCTCTATAAATAAATAAAAAAAACTTTCTGTAATCCTGGGAATTGAAAAGCCTATGTTGTACACGTTGTTTAGGAAAGATTAATCCAATCATTAAAATTGCTAAAAAGAAAGACGACAATATTGGATTACTGTGTGATATTTTTCAATATGGTAATGAAGGCTGGATGTGCGTTCTGGTGTAGTGGATATCGACTCGGAATGACAAGTCAAGAAGCCGAGTTCAAATTCCAGTTGAATTCCTTGCATTTACTTACGCGCAAATACCCTTGGGAAAGGTATTAATCCTTCTCTTCCCTCCAGTTATGGGTTAAATAATAGGACAGATTGGGTTCTATAGCCTTGGCTTGCAAACAGTCTACCGCAGAAAGCAATGGCAACCTACTGCGGGATAATCTTCTGCCCAGTCAGTCATGTCACTTTCGAGACATGATCGCCTAAGCGTGTATCACGAATGTCACTTAACTGACTGACTGAATGAAGGCTAGACAATCTCCTCAAAGATTAAGGAGAGAATTGAAGCAAACGAAATGTGGTGCTACAGAAGGATGCTGATAATACCATGAAGTGAACATGTAAGTAACGATTGAGAAGATGGAACCGAAAAGGAAACTAATATTTAACATAAGGAAAAGATAGCTGAAGTTCCTGGAATATGCAATGAGGAAAGAGGGCTTGGAGAACCTGATACTAACAGGCCAGATAGAGGGACAAAGAAACAGAGGAAAGCAGCGGATAACATATTTGAAGGACCTAATTAAGTGGATGACGGAACGAGGGTTGCATAGTGCAACAGGAGAAAGCGTGCTAAGAGCCACCAGAGATAGGGAGACGTGGAAGGCCATGATCGCCTACGTCCTGAAAGGACAGGGCACATAGAAGAAGAAAAAAGAAGCAGACACCCTAAAAGGGACAAAATAAAATAATTTAAATAAGTTTTCAATTTTTTCATATATTTCCGGTATTTTCACCATTTCTGGAGAAGGGTGTTTTCCTCAAATGCAGACCCGTGTATGGAATTTGACATAACTTTGAAAACGTGGTTTTTCAATATCATTTTAAATAAATGTAACGACAAAAGTAAAAACAAAAGTCATGATTTAAACCTTTTCAATAAAAAGAAAAAGCATCAAACTGGAGAAACTTTCACTATTTTCAATCTCATGATGATGACAGAAATGACATGATGATGGTAGAAATGCCCTTAATGTCCATTTTCGTGACCCTTGGCATTATAAATATCACATACTTGTGGAGCTCTTTGTACAAGTTATCTTCAGACAGTGCTTGATTTAGTGTGACTATCATTGTCATCTAGGGAAGACATGTTTAAAGGATAGGAGTAGATAACAACTGACATTGCATTTTAGTTTTTTGAAGTTCAGTGTCGGAAAGTATAGAGACGGAAGAATATTCCACAAAAAACAATGTGAGAAAAGAAACTCTTAACATAAAATTTAAAGTTAAATCAAGCCAATTCACTTCTATATTTATGAGACCTTGTTGCCAATTTAGTCTTCTTTTATATACCTTGTCTCTTCAGGACGTAGGCGATCATGGCCTTCCACACCACCCTATTCCTAGTGGCTCTTAGCACACTTTCTTCTGCTACCCCACCCAAAGTCTGCTCTGTCATCAAGACCCTCAAGTATGTTACGCGTTGCTTTCGCCTCTCTCTATTTCCCTCTAGCCACTATCTGGCCTGTTAGTATTAGATTCTCCAAGCCCTCTTTCCTCATTACATTCCCAGGACATTCAGCTATCTTTTCCTTATGTTAAATATTAGTTTCCTTTTCGTTTCCATCTGCACGATCGTTACTTACATGTTCGCTTCATGGTATTCTCAGCATCCTTCTGTACCGCCACATTTCGTTTGCTTCAGTTTTCTCCTTAATCTTTGAGGAGATTGTCTAGCCTTCATTACCATATTGAAAAAAAGACATCACATATCAATCCTATGCCTTTGCGCAGTCGATGAAACGCAGGTACGAGTCCTTCTGCATTTCTGTTACCCTTTCTGATAGCATTCTAAGCATAAATATTGCGTTCCTCTTTCCAGTGTCCGTGACGAAAGCGCAGTGTTCTTGTTCTATTTCCGATTTGATTCTGCTTCGCGATCTATTCATCAGATTTCAGATGATGAGTTTCGTTAGGTGACTCATTAAGCTGATTGTTCAGTCGAGTTCACATTCGTTTGCACCTGGCTTCTTAAGCAATGCCATGAAAGTCCATCTGCTTAGGTCTTCCGGGATTTCACCCTTCGTCTTAGACTCTTTTCTATCTTTGTATATCTGCTGAACTCGTTTCCTGTCCGTATGCAAGCGCTTTTCTGCTAGTAGAGGTCATTGATTACTCTAATGTCTTTCCGAAATATGTCTAGGTAGCTGAGCATTTCTATCAAGTCTTTGTTGCGTATTTTATCGAATGCCTTGTGTAGTCTATAAAACACAGGTACGTTTCCTTCTTCACCTATATTGCACTTTCTGATAACATTCTAAAAATAAATATCGCGTTCCTTCTTTTAGTGTCCTTGACAAAACCGCACTGTTCTTGTCCTATCTCTAACCTGATTTAGCTCTGCGATGTGTTCATCAGAATTCGGATGGTGAGTTTTCTTATGCGGCTCATTAAGCTGATTGTTCAGTGGTGTTCGCATTCCTTTGCACCTCGCTTCTTAGGCAGTGCTATAAAAATCGATCTGCTTAGGTCTTCAGTTATATCCTCGATGTAGTAGATTTCATTATTATTATTATTATTATTATTTTAATTTTCTCTTCGCCTATTATGTTTTATTTCAGGGTCGTGCGGTTCAGCTGCTTTATATCTAATCAGTTTGGCCATTGCAGCTTCCACTTCGGATTTTAATATTTCTGGTCCGTCAGTATTTCTATGTATTTTCGGTCGCTCTTCTCTTGTCATGGAAGAGATTTCTTATATAGTCTTCCCATCACTGATGTATTTCCTCTTTCTGTAACATGAGTGTTCCATCTTTGGATTTTTTGACACACTGTTGAGATGCATGCCCTTTGTCCTGTTAGTTCCCTTATTTCTTTATATACGCTTCCTTTATTAGTCGTGCTCAATCTATTTCTGCACATTTGCTATTGAGCCATTCCTCTTTAGCCTGTCTGCATTTGCTCCTTGTTTCCGTGTGCAGTGTTCTGTGTTCTGTTCCATGTCTTGGCATCGTTTTCTGTCTCCTTTGCATCATTTTGCGAATCTCCTCAATACTGAGCTTAAACTCATAACGGCTAGGTACCATAGAGGGAATTTCATCAGAACAATTATCATGAAACTATTCTTAGGGAAGGTTACATCTAGCCATTTTAACTGTAAAAGGATGAGACCAAGCTGCCAATCTAGTACTGTGCTTAAATTCATGAGGTCTAGATACCATAAAGGAAATTTCATCAGAACAATTATCATGAAAGTATTCTTGGGGAAGGTTATATCCATCCATTTTAACTATAAAACGATGAGACCTTGCCGCCAATCTAGTACTGCGCTTAAATTCATAAAGTCTAGATACCATAGCAAAGAAATCGTTCAAACAGTTACCATGAAAACGCACATTGAACAGGCACAGGGAAGCAACTTTACAGTGGTTGAAAAAGTGACTGAGGTCAAAATGCCAGGCCAGGACCAACAATATTGCTGATAATTATCATCCAGACATGGACAAATGAATCAGTGTAAGACGCCGCCTCTAGCGCACCGAAAATATCGCATTTCCCGAACTATGACATCTTCCTAAACCTTGTATCTATCTATGTGTAGTTCCAGCAGCACACACAGCTTTTAAGCTTGGGGACCTCAAGTTACATCCACGTCATCAAATCACCGTCATATTTATTTGTAAAGAGGACGTTTCACTCCAATAGCTTTTTTCCCAAGAATTGTTACTTTGTGTAACAATCTCCTACGTGGTTACTTCCCTGAACATCTCCTCTAGTTCGGGATCAGTCATGATTTACCTTCCTTATACTCCCTTCCTACAACTTCCTCTCATGTTCATATCACACACTGATTCTTTAAACTTTTAACTTGTGTGGTTCCTAATATTTTAGTACATAAATAAGTTATTTCTGGAGACTTCTGTTTATATGGTTCCTCTTTTTCTGCGGTCCTGGGTATGACGGTAAACTGCATCTGGCAGCAAGGACTTTGATTGGAAGATTGTGAGGAACATGGAACAACCTCTTAATTGCTGTTGTTCCCAGGTTCACCCTAACCCGGAGTAGTAGAACCTGTTAGGGTCCCAGCTATAGGCAAATAGTTAACCCCCAAATTGGGGTCAAACACTATAAAAGTATAAAAATGCACTTCTATAAAAATATATCCATAAAAAGACTTTTATGGGAAAATAAGCATTTTTGAAGGAAAAAATATTGCCAACAATACATTTTTGAAGAAAAAATTATTATCATATATTTTTGAAGGAAAAAAACATTCTCAGCAAAACATTTTTAATACAAAACTAGAAGACATTTTCAGTTTTCTAAAATAAAAAAGAATAAAAACAAAAACTTTTCATAAAATCTCACTAAATCAACCTTCTCACTATAACCGAACATTAAAAAAGAAATACATTAAAACCCTACCTTTTTGGCATTAAATAACCCACAGAGGTGTTAATATGCCGTTAAACAAAACTCAAACTCTCTTTCTGATATTTTATTTATTGGCCATTTTTAACTATTAAATCTTAATATTATTACAACGATAGTTTAAATCATTTATTTTCGTAAAACATTGGAAATGTTTTTGTTTATGATGATGGCCAAAATGAACGGTAAGAATGTGCCAAATAATTAGTTACTTATTTAATTATTAATTAATTAAATAATGGTTAATTAATGGTTAAGCACTTGCAATGATCCCATTGCTAACAATGATGGGGAGGCTACTGTTGCTAAATATGACCAAAAGCTGATAGTAATATTAAGGAAGCATAAAAAGATATGCACAAAGCGGCTATTTATTATTATTGTTTCTGATGATGATGATAGTGAAAATCAAACGGTTTTTATTATTGCTTGTGATGATGATGACAATCAAACGGGTTTTGTTTACAGGAAGTGAAGGTCAAATTCTTTTATGCGACTTTCAATATGGCTGCCTCTTGTGTAATTCAACTGTTACAAACGCCAGTTTTTTTGCCCTTTTTTTTCGCAATTTATTGATTTATTTCAAATTAATTTTTTCTTTATGCGATTCAAATGTTTTCTTTTCCTCTGTGGTGGTGTGTTAAGAATGTCCTTATTTCGCCTTTGCTTGGACTATTTTTCCCGAATTCAAATTCACTTTCATATAAAACATCTTTTTCGTCAATAACTTTTCTTTCGTATTGTTTCCTTATTTTATTGCTTTTACCTCGTTTGTTTTCTTTTGTATCTTTTGTTTCATTATTTATTATTATGATGCATTCTATAGTACGCGCCAGATTATATGCATACACACACACACACACACACACACGTATACACACACACACACACACACACACACACACACACATATATATATATATAGAGAGAGAGAGAGAGAGAAATAGTGATCAATACTGTGTGGTGACTGTTGAGTGTTAATTTCAGGCTTCAATGCGATCAGACCAATTTAAATATCAAAATTTTTGTTTTATTATATATATATATATATATATATATATATATATATATATATATTAAAAAGGATGTCAAGATGCGAGAAAGCGAGATCCTATTATAGTCAACGCACACATATATAAACCATAAACACACTCACATACATGCACAAACACACTTACAGGTACACACACACACATACGTACGTACACACAGTTAACGACAGCAGTAGCAGCGGAAGATGACCATTCTTTAAAAGGCACGGTCCACGAGCAGACGGACGTGAAAACAAGCTCTCCTACCATTCTGAAAATGAGATTCTGATCTCGAAATATTAATGAATAATAAATAGGTAATGACCAACACCCTCTTTACCTTCCTTTATTTTACTAAACGCATTGTGATAGCCTTCAAAACTTACTCGTACACCTTACATACACAATGCTTCAAGCAAACTACAAAACCCTCTTATATATATATATATATTAAAAAATTAAAACTTTCCAAAATCGGATGGCCATTTCGACGATTAATTTTAACACCAGTCTTATCAAAGCGCAAACAAATAAATTTATTTTCCTGGCCATCCGATTTTGGAAAATTTTATTTTTTATGCAATAAATATTGTCTTTTTAAATAAATCAATTTAATTACCTTCTTGCTGAACTAGTGTTAACATTTAATAGGATCCTTTTGGAATTACCTCCAAGCCGTTTTTTCCGGCTTTATAATCAATACTATATATATTAGTCATCCACATACAAACCTGCTTGTCTGTATCGCAGCTCATCAGTGTAGGTCGCCATCCACTTGCTTCCAAACGAGACCGAAGCTCGACTGATTTGGTGTCAGTCGGAGTGCCTACTCCATAAGCCATGGAGAGGAGGAAATTTTAGTTGTTGTGAAACTACTAATTATTCTATTATCCTTGGATTTGACTGACTTATTCCCCACTCTCGAATTGATAATTCTAATTTTACTTCGCAAGACACACTTTGGGAACAAATACAAGCTGCTTAGATACATTCAAGAAGCACGTGATGTCAATGCCTGACAGAAAAGGCTGTGATCAAAGCAAAAGGCAATTATATTAAATATTAAATTTATTTTGTAATAAGTAGTTTTCTTGTTAAACATTTGTTGAGTAAATCAAATCAAATTCCTTTAATTAAATTATTTTCTGCCTCATAAAAGATAAAATAGTACTTGTCCTAATAATTTTGAACACTACTATATATATATATATATATAATCATCCGCAGACAGTCCTGTTTCGCTGTATCACAGCTTATCAGTACGGTTAGACACCCAATTGATTCTAGGCCGGATTGAAACCGAACAGAATTGACATCAGTCGGTTATTATATATATATATATATATATATATATATATATATATATATATATATGGGGGGTGGCTGATGTTATAATTAGCAACTCACCTTCGGAGTTTTGTTGACTAAGCTTATTGTAATCGTTCGGTCTACTCGTTAGGAGGATTCACATAAGTAATCACACTATATATGCACATGTGGCCTCGCAGTCAAAATCTTCTTTTTTCCTACCATGTGACCCGAGTTCGAATCTTACCAAGGTCAGTTTGTCAGAAAAGGCAACTTAATAAAGTCGGCGGTCTTGGGAAGGCGGTTCCACGCTGGTCATGCTTGATTATGCTTCTTCGCACATCATAATTTCAATATAAACTTCATGTGAGGTCTGTTAATGTTGAGCAAACAGAAATGTGCCTGAATGCAAACAGGTGTGTTCGGAAAACGATTAGATAGATAGATAGATAGATAGATAGATAGATAGATAGATAGATAGATAGATAGATAGATAGATAGATAGGATTTTGAACTGTTGGCATTATTTTCATATGCAATATTACAGATCTATAACGTAAATACATGGTCCTGTTTTAAACCTGGACTGAAGAAAAAGGCGCCAAAATCTTCGTTTCAGCCATTTTTTTTTGTCTTTCATTCTTTAATGTTTCTTTATCTTTTTTCTTTCTCCTTCCATCTTTTGCTATTCATTTTCATCTGATTTATTCTCGCTTCCCCCTCCCCCGGCTTCTTTGCCAATTCCTTTTCTTTTGAAAACTTACTTTATCTATTTATTTATTTATTTTTGTTTTTTGGTCCTTTCTCTCTCTCCCTTCCGGTTCAGTCCCATACAAAGGCATGTGCACGCATCTAGAGATATATACACGTGACATTTTTTGTCTTTCGTTTTCTCGTGTTGCTTTGCTCCATCCACCATTTTGTTTTTTGTTTTAACTTTACTTTCTTTCGCCAGATGCCAATAAATTGAAGGAGGCCCATTCGTTTTTCTTTTAAGCTTTTCGTTTTAGTGTTTTTACATGTTTTATAGGTTTTTTTTCTGTATTTCCCTTTCAAAAATTTTCATCAACTTTTTATATCTTATTTTTATCAAACTCTCGATCTCTTTTTCCCTCTCTCCTCATTACTCTCCTTTTCTCAAAATCTTCTGTGCCCCATACACCTGCTATTTCTCACGGTGCACCTGCACCTTAGGCACACAAAATACTCAACTCCCTCTACACATACCTACACACGGATCATCTTATAAAAACCATGTCACTTGGAGCAGCCATTTTGGTAAACAGACATTAGAGTATTTTTAGTTGTACCAGCAAACATCAGACACTTTCTAAAAGAATAACACCATTCAGATTGTTTATTTGCATCAATATAAAATATACGATACCCAAGTGTATAAACAAATACTCGGGATTGAAATAGAGGAGGGAAGTTTCCGATTAACAGATGAAAACCTTAAAAAGAAACAAATAAACAAAAAGTCGACAAAAGAAGGGAAAGAAAACTTAAAAGTAAACTGTTTTTTTAAAATAAAACTCCCTCGGCAATAACCCAAATATATTTTTGTATTATGCAAGATTTCATTTATAAGCATCCATTGGCCTATTTTTGATTCGAGGAATTCTTTTAGTCTTCGTGACTTTGTATTGAATAGGAAATTGAGAATTAAAATCAACCTTCTTCTTCAATTTTTCAAAAATTTACAATGACGTGTGAAATCCTGCTTTTTCTCAAATAGAAAAAGGACTGACCATGTGCTTAAAGATAAAGTCGAAACCAGATTTCGCAAGTAGGCGTTAAATTGATTTTTGACCAATGGGAGCGACTTGAAAGACTTGACGACTTAGCGATCCAGAACTAAATTCAAAAAAACTATAAAAGGCCAAGATCAGCGTCAAGACAGTCACACATGGAAGCAGCATAGACGACAAGCTAAAATGTAAATGGAGAAGCTTCAAGTAACCTGGACATTTGTCCTCTTCCTCTTTCCTTCTCGTTTACTAATTCATTTTACTTCTTCTTCTCCGTCCAATGACATTCATACCGAAACAAACACCTACATACGTACGTACGCATATACTCTTTCAACAATTACTACCATTTTCTACAAATCTTGATACCCGTAACTTTATCATTGAACACGAACTCTACCCTTAACTTCTTAATAATGTTTCTAATTGCACATTAACTCCTACAACTTATGTTGTTCATTTCTTTTAATAAATTTCTACTTTAAAATGCAAAAATGTATATTTTATTCTTACTCTATTCCATGCAATTCCACACATTCCAACCTGCCGACAACCAACCTTTTGATAACGTTGAAAACCTTCTGATAATTTTGATGATGATAATTCTGCATAAAACTTGTAAGCTGTAGTGAGTTCGGTTAAGTCTGACACAAGGCCAAACCAAGAAACATTAACGATCTCCGTATGGTTTCTACTTAACCAACTGTAATTCATAACTACCTTAAGTATCTCACTACGTATAGAAAATAGACCAAGTAATACTCACCAACGAAACAGCACAAATGGACTAGGTACTAAATGGACTAATTGTTACCCTGAGATTCACTCATATATATAGTACTGTTCAAAATTATTAGGACAAGAACTATTTTATCTTTTATGAGGCATATTGACAGTAAATAAACAATTTAATTAAAGTAATTTGATTTGATTTACTCAACAAATGCTTTAACAAGAAAAGTTACTTGATACAAAATAAATTTAATATTTAGTATAATAGCATTTTGCTTTGATCACAGCCTTTTCTGTCAGGCACTGACATCACATGCTTCTTCAATATATCTAAGCAGCTTGTATTTGTTCCCAAAGTGTGTCTTGCGAAATAAAATTAGATTTATCAATTCGAGAGGGGGGAATAAGAAAAAAGTCAGTCATATCCAAGGATAATAAAATAATGAGGAGTTTCA
The DNA here is from genome assembly GCA_037127315.1 of Ascarosepion bandense. NCBI lineage: Eukaryota > Metazoa > Mollusca > Cephalopoda > Sepiida > Sepiidae > Ascarosepion > Ascarosepion bandense. The sequence goes on from JBBBDQ010001522.1 coordinate 1,596,208, forward strand.
AAATAACTTGTTTAATAGAAAATAGGAAAAATTAAATATAACTTCTTTTTAATACATTTCTTTTACACCTAATTTTAAATAATCAATATTTATTAGCAATTTACTTGGCTTTTCACACTGTATTTGAATTTCAGTGAGATTTTTAGGAAAATCACCGCTGTCCTAATACTTTTTGCACACTACTGGTAGTGTGCAAAAGTGTTAGGACAGGAATGATTTTAAACTATATTTTGATGCCTCATAAAAGATAAAATAGTTCTTGTCCTAATACTTTTGCACAGTACTATATATATATATATATATATATATATATATATATATATATATATATATATTCCTTTTCTGTTACGGTAATTTTTTACTCCGTTTTTTAAAGAAAATTTAAACAAACTAGTTGCGTCTCTTACACCGTGGGTTTTATAATGCTGAATATTGAAATATAACTTTCCCCTTGTTTTTTGCTTTTGTTTCTCCCAAGAAGTTTAGTATCCTATTCTATTTTTAGGTTTGGGTATTAATCTCACTTAATTATACATTTAATAATTAAACATATTCGCACATCCAATTTACTATCTACTAGCAGGATAGCCCGGCGTTGCTCGGGTATAATGAAATTAATTAAAACTAATCCATGGTCCTGGAGATCAGACTCTTTGGACGTTGGCACGAAAGACTAAAAAGTAATAGTTGTTTCCAGTTAAACCAAAACCGTAGACTGAAAGAAAAATAAATGGATGTAAGTCAAATTTTGATTTCCTGGTATCGATATCAAATAAGTTTTTTCGTCGTAAACTGAATTTTGAAGGCTAAATAAGTCCTCTGAGTAAATGGTATCATGGCTGAGACTAAGAACTACAATTATACCAACTTAGAGCCAAACCCGAAGCAAAATATAAAATAAAAGGGCTGAAAAAATACAGATATACAGGCAGATAAACAGACACACGCACACAAACACCTTGTATATATATTATATATATTATCGATTTTCTGCACTATTGTAAGAACTGCAACCTTGAAACTTCTGAATATCGTTTCTTATGTCTTTGTCTATGAGTGTATCAAATTTGATTAAAATCAGACCATTCCTTGTATAACCCGATTTTTCGATTATCGATTTTTGATATTTATCGGGGTTACCTCGACACAAAACCTCTCTAAGAACACTTGCAGACGCTTATAATACAACTCTGTAAATTTTCAAGAAAATCGGTTCAGCCGTTTCGGAGTCTATAGATAACGGATACACACACACACACACACAGACACACACACACAAAGTTCCATTTATAAATAAGTTTAGACAGATTTATATATCGACCTTAAAGCAAGGAACCTAATTCCACTCGAGAAACTTTCAGCTCATAATATGCACGTCATAAGTGCCTAACGCATGAAGCTTCAATTCCCTCCTATAACGCTCGGGGAGAGAAGCAGCGTCGGTTCATTCCCTTTACTACCATCTATTAAACTTTACTACCAGTTATGAAGGCTCTTGCCGCGTGTTTGCTCTTTAACAGTGGTTTAATATATTATATCTTTGCAATAATTATGTCGTCGACTAGTGAAGAGTACGTATGTATTCACACTATTATAATATATATATATATCAGAGGGTTTGGACTATTTTTTCTTATGTTTTAATGTAAGTTACTCAGTAGTAGGTACGTCATTTTTGATGGCATATCTATCTAAATATTTTCTCGTTATGGGCTCACTCGTATATATATATATATAATGGATGGCCACTCGAATTCGAGGATACCCAGCTAATCCCCATTGCATACGCTTGTTCAATACCCACAGAGCCCACCTGTGGTTTACACTGCAACTATGCAGAGTGGAACTTAGTTCCAGTTTCTAGGAGAGAAGCGTTATCTAGCATGATCAAGAGTCTGTTCAACGCCAGGACACTCAAACCCTCGGTGACGATGACTTGTGGCTTTGCACTGGCACAACCATCGACAGCCCTTCAAAGGGAGCCGATTTCACTCACAAGACTAAGGTCAACCCATGGTTATGGTTTTCAAGCACTTTCAAAATCTGACAAACGCTGGGATCGTCTCCTGACAGATCGACTATGGATGACTATTTTTGTCATCTGTATATATCTGTCTACTTTTTCACACACACACACACACACACACACACACACACACACACATATATATATATATATATGTGTGTGTGTGTGTGTGTGTGTGTGTGTGTGTGTGTGTGTGTGTTTCCTCTGAATATACTTGTTTTCTTTTTATCTGTATATATTTGTTTGTTTTTCATCTGTATATCTCTGTTCTTTAATGACAAAAAATCTTTTTGTAAAAAAATACAAAATCTATTTCGCTAAACAGTTGCTATTGTTTGTTTCAAATATTTTAATATATATATATATATATATATATATATATATATATATATATATATATATACGTATGTCCTGTTGTCCTTTACTTAAAATGAAAATATTTTGCAAAATATAAAAAACGACGTCTATTTTTGTTGGCAGATATCAGTGAATTAATCAAAGTTTCTATTATGAAGAAACACACTTATTCCTCAGATAATGGACTCTCTCTCTCTCTCTCTCTCTCTCTCTCTCTCTCTCTCTCTCTCTCTCTCTCTCTCTCTCCTATATTAATAAGGGTTAACAGGAACTTAACAGGGGAAGTTCTTAGGAATTCTTAGACGTTCATAGGAGTTCTTTATAGTTCTATTGGAGTTCAGTAGAGCTACTAAGCAGTTCATATTAGTCGGCAGTTAGCCGAAGTCAACTTTCAGTTCCTAACATTTTGGGTGCGTTAAGTCGATTGGCAACCGACAACGCTACTCCACAACAGTTTCAAACTTGACATTTAGACGTACTATAAAATAGAAGGATTGATCTGACACTGTGGGTACATCATGAGCCCGAGCCCCACTTCTAAATAGTTTTATTCTGAAATCAGTATTTCTCGATTGTGACAAGTGTCGTGGTTAAAAAAAAAGTCTCCAAAATATTATTCTTCTTGTATATGCCTTGTCCTTTCAGGACGTAGGCGATCATGGCCTTCCACGTCTCCCTATCTCTGGTGGCTTTCTACCATAACGTCTCGTAGCCCCTGTTCTAGCATCCACCTGCTCAGGCCCTTCAAATATGTTATCCGCTGCTTTCCTGTCTCTCTCTCTCTCTCTCTCTCTCTCTCTCTCTCTCTCTTTCCTGTTAGTATAAGGCTCTCCAAGCCCTCCTTCCTCTTTGCATGTCCCAGGAACTTCAGTTGTCTCTTCCTGGTGCTCAATATTAATTTCCTTTTTGTTTCCATTCTTTCCAACACCTCGTCATTGCTCACATGCTCGGTCCACGATATCCGCAGCATCCTTCTGTAGAACCACATTTCAGTTACTTCAAGTTTTACTTTCATTTTTATTGATATTAACCTAAAAAAAATAATTAATAAAAAAAATATTTTCCCTTTTTTAATGTGTAGACCAGTTTATTTGAATTGTGCCAAGTAATATTTATTAAGTTTGTTTTGTGATTCAATTTTGTTTGTGTTAAGAGCTCCATAGATGCAAATTTCGATCGGACACTCTGTGGGAGTTGCGGCTATTCTGCAAGTTGTTGATGATTAGTTTCTATTCGAGATGAAAAAAAAAACTAGATATCATTTTGTAAGCTAAATTGAAATGAAGAAATATACTCTCTTTCATATATTTGTATTTTTTAGGATATGAACGATTTAATGACCCTACCCCTTTTCCAAGATTTTTTGGGATTTAATCTGAATTAATTTTAATTATTTTCCCTATTTTTCTTTTCGTATTGTTTTTATATATATTTGTATTTTTTGGGATATGAACTACCCCTTTCCAAGATGATTTAATCTGAATTATTTTAATTATTTTCCCTATTTTTCTTTTCGTATTGTTTTTATATATATTTGTATTTTTTGGGATATGAACTACCCCTTTCCAAGATGATTTAATCTGAATTATTTTAATTATTTTCCCTATTTTTCTTTTCGTATTGTTTTTATATATATTTGTATTTTTTGGGATATGAACTACCCCTTTCCTAGATGATATAATCTGAATTATTTTAATTATTTTCCCTATTTTTCTTTTCGTATTGTTTTTATATATATTTGTATTTTTTGGGATATGAACTACCCCTTTCCTAGATGATATAATCTGAATTATTTTAATTATTTTCCCTATTTTTCTTTTCGTATTGTTTTTATATATATTTGTATTTTTTGGGATATGAACTACCCCTTTCCTAGATGATATAATCTGAATTATTTTAATTATTTTCCCTATTTTTCTTTTCGTATTGTTTTTATATATATTTGTATTTTTTGGGATATGAACTACCCCTTTCCTAGATGATATAATCTGAATTATTATACAGAAATTATGAAAACCATGTTACGCCAATTCTCCAGTTAGAGAGTATATTGGAGAATTTTGCGTAACATGGTCTTCAAAACTTCTGTATAATAATTCAGATTATACCATCTTGGAAAGAGTTAACTCATATCCCAAAAAATAAAAAAATATATAAAAACAATACGAAAAGAAAAATAGGAAAAATAATTAAAATTGCTAAAACATAAAAAAAAGAAAAAAAAAGAAAGGGTCGGAAAGGGTTAAAGAAAAAATACATTAGAAGAAGGAAAGAATGAAAGTGATAGAGAAGAAAAGAAATATGAAGTAGGGAGATAGAAAAAAACAAAAGGCAGGAAACCTATGGCCAAATACCGAATTCGTGAAACCGTATATAATCACCATTTTACAATGTTTGAAGATGGCGATGGCTATGAGAAATATCGGCTGAAATAAAATTGGCAATAGTTGAATGGCGGTGAAAGTTTTAGCGAAGTCGTTCAATCATGACACAGACGGAAATGACATTCGGCTCAGTGATTCGATTGTTTTCTAATCGAGGGCAGCAATGCCCCAATATAATGTTATATATATGTTATATATATATATATATATATATATATATATATATATATGTGTGTGTGTGTGTGTGTGTGTGTGTGTGTGTGTTTAGAGAGAGAAAGCTAGAGAGAGATTCACAGATAAAAGGAGATAGAATCCGATTATACATATATGTTATTGGAATATCTTATTGGAATTTACTTTTATGTATATTTTGTCGGCATTTATTTTAAGTTTGTCTGCCACAAGGACAATCGTTAACACCTTCAAACTCATTTTTCATGGACGGCAAACCCAACTTGTTAACCACAACAAACACATCCAATACACATACAGATCATTAAGTCCATAGCCTTTTACAGTAAGGAGCCGAAATTTTATTTACGATTTTCACATGATACAGTTCGATATACGCAACCAATAGAGAGGTATTTGACTAAGTGGATTAGTAAGAAAAAAGTATTTTTATTTATTACACCCCAAGTAAGGTATTAAAATCATTCCTCGATCAAAAATCTAACGAAGCTGAAAAAGCAAACCTCGCTGCCGAGCTTGAAAAGGGCCTCCAATCCGTGGTGGACTGGGGTAAGAAATGGCTCGTAAATTTTAATGCTTCCAAAACGAAGCTGCTATATAATAACCACCACGGACAATCTTTCCTACCGCCCATTAACATGGATCAGGCTTCTCTCCCTGAAAGCAAAACACTCCTCGGTTTAACTCTCACACCAGACCTCAAGTGGAATAACTATATAGAATCCATAGCTAAATTCGCTGCTAAAAAAAGTCTTTCTTTGAACATATATAAATCTACCATCCGCCCGTGCATTGAGTATTGCTGCCATATCTAGTCAGGTGCTCCTGCTATCCACTTAGGTGTCCTCGACCGAATCCACCGGAGAATCTGTAACGTGATCAATCCCGACTTGGCAACTAGAATACAATCGCCTTCTCACCGAAGCAGTGTGACTTCCCTGTGTCTCTTCTACAAATACTTTCACGGCTTCTGCTCCGATAAACTTAGCTCACTGGTACCCCCTATATACGAATTTCCTCGAGCTACAAAATTAGCAACTAGATCCCACCCTTTTACTGTGAATAAATTGTAAACGCAAATTCTACTCCAACAGTTTCTTTTCTCGAACTTCCCGCCTGTGGAATTCTGTTCCGCATATTTGCTTTCCTGACAGTTACAATCTCCAAGAATTTAAAGGTAAAGTCAATAGTCATCTCCATTTTCATTAACTTACATCCTCTCTTTTATGCTTTTCTACATCCACCCCACTCTCATCAGTACTCTCTTCCTTCTCCTACTCCATTCCTAACACTCCCTGCAACCTCTCACTCTACATAACATTCCTCCTATGTAAATCCCTGCACAACAGTGGCAGTAAAATGCCTTGCTTGGGGCGACACGATTAAAAAAAATGTAATGGGTTACTGTTACTAGAAGAGGTTGAGATGTCTTTAGTAAGGAGAAAGGACAATAAAGGTTTCAAGAGTACAGAAGATAACGACTAATGTTGCATTTAAATTGTTGAAGATTGTAAACGGCAGAGAAGCAAGGAACCGCAAGAGAGATCTACAAGAGAGAGGTGAAGAAATTATCTGAATAGAACTTACGGTTGCATCCAGATAGTTCAACTGTAAAAGGGTGAAACCTAGTTGCCAATTGAGTAGCAAACTTAAATTTCAGTAATCATGACACATGAAGGAAAGCTTATCAAGACAATGTGATCATATTTCTTACACGAAAGCTCTTTTAATCATGAGGCTGGCGACTTATTTCTAGACCAAGAAGAGACAAGTCACATAGAAGAAGATAGATGAATAGAAATTGGTGCGTTTGCATGTATTAAACTTGTTTGTGTCGTCTCAATCAATAAATATGAACTGGATTTCTTTCCTTCGTCCAGTAAAAACAAAAGTTACTGCTTTTCATTTCAACATTAACTTTGCGGAATATGTTTATCGTTTTGTTCTGCAGACTTCTTTCATCTTTCAGCCCACAGCTAAATAAACGCATTTTTATCATTAGACTACGAACGAAGATTAAACCGAAGATTAAACTAAACTATATATATATATATATATATATATATATATATATATATATATATATATATATATATTGTAATAGTTGTTACAATGGTTTATAAAAGCATAGTATCACTACACAAAACTTTTCATGTTTTGGAGCCGAACGGCTCCTCTTCTGGTGATATGTGTAACTCAAAAAATTTGTGTAGTGATACTATGCTTTTATAAACTATTGTAACATATATTACAATATAAAGCTCTATTCTGTATCAAGCACTCTTTATAAAAGTAAATGCTTGAACTGTGGTTAAACAATCTAGCTGTTCTGTCACTTTCTTACAATATATATATATATATAGTCATCCGCAGACAGATCTGTTTCGCTGTATCACAGCTCATCAGTACGGTTAGACATCCGATTGCTTTTAACCCAGGATTGAAACCCTACTGAATTGGCGTCAGTCGGCGATTCAACCTTTGATCTATGGGCGCTCAGTAGAAGGAGGCAGTTCTCTAAATCATTACTGATACTATTCTTTTATAAACCATTGTAACAACTATTATACAACTATCTGTATCGAGCACTCTTTATAAAAGTAAATGCTTGAACTGTGGATTTAGAAATCTACGTTTTCCGTCACTTTTTTACAATATATATATATATATATATATATATATATATATAATGTAAGAAAGTGACAGTAAGTCAGTAAAGGTAAGATTGCCGAGTGGGTTTCATATACCATTTAACGATTTTATTTCTTGCACTTTTTGAAAAAGGCACGAATCTATTTCCCGCCAACTATGGGTTAAATAGGGCAGATTTAGCAAATGTAGAAAGGAAATTAATTTAAGCCTGATCGATGTGTTTTGAGACTTTTCCGTTATCAATTTGATCCGGAAAGTGTGGCGTGTTCAAATCAAGTGTGGTTTGCTTAGAGGCTCAGTTTCTCGGTCTTTCAAACGTCAAAACCGACAGATAAATCCACTACAATTACTAGAAGCATGTAAAGGTACAAAAAGTTCGAAAGTTTGGTAAATTTCCGCATTAACTTTATCGAACAAAATTGTTTTATTCCCTAATCTTTTGCCATCTTTCAGGAATTTTCATAATTCCATTTTCTCATGAACTTATTTTTCTAAGAAATGAACCACTGCAGATACCTTCTTCAATCTTCCAGAAAACTGACACTTTTGCTTAACCCTGGAATCCAAGCCACCAATTAAAGTTAACCGATACTAACCAAAGTTATATCATACCCGATTTTGAAAATATCAAAAGAAATATTAAATACAAATCCTTATTTGAAATATTTTATATGCAGGCACTTCAAACTTTGTACTTTGAGTTAACATTAATAGGAAGTGAAAAACATTGTTTGGGTAAGAAAATCAGGTACTGAAAATTGCAAGTAAATTGTAATTAAAATGGCGTGATTTGCGCTGGGTATTATATACTCATGGCTAGTGTTCTCTGGGTAAAAGAATTCTGTCAAGCCTTGGATAATCTGAATGTGCAATATTTGCTGAAAATGGCGAATGAGGATTAAAACTGCAACAATTTTAGCTTAATCACCAAATATCCCTAATCTCTAGTGACATCCTACCGTCTTAAGTGATTCCGGATGATTTTCGTTGATCTCCAGTGATATATCATATTGTCTTGAACTGATCGTCGATACTTCTCACTTTACGATTACTACAGGTGCAGTGTAAGCCGATACTACTTGCTGCATGGTTGCTTGGTGATTAAATTGCTTCCCTCACCAGGATTTTCTGTTTAAGTGTATATCTAGATACCTCATCAGGATTAAACGAAAAATCCTGTTTAAACGCGAATAATAAACACTTCTTGTAGGGTCAAACACCATCAGTCACAATGAAATTGGTTGGGTTCTATTGTTATCTTTGGAAGAAGGGCTTCCGAAAGAAAAAAAAGTCATGGTGGAGGTTTCTTCAGATCGAATCAGCAGCTACGTGATCGTGATCAATTCAACCCGTCAAGTCGGTGAAGATTAGCCGAGTTTGGCTAAGTCTGGCCGATTGTCGAAGATTGATTTCTATTCGAGATGAAAACAAACTAGATATTATTTTGTAAGCTAATTATTTAATAATCATATCGCCCCAAGCAAGACAGTTTACTGCCACTATTGTGCAGGGGATTACATAGAAGGAAGGTTATGAGAAAGAGTGACAAGTTATAGGAGGTGTCAGGAAGTGGGTAAGAGAGATGAGAATACTGATGAGAGTGAAGTGGAGGGAGAAATGAGCATGAGAGAGAGGATGCTGGTTAATGAGATAGGAGATGACTATTGACTTTACATTTAAATTCTTGGAGATTGTAGCTGTTCTTGGAGATTGTAGCAAGTAAACGGAAGGGAATTCCACGAGCGGGAAGTTCGAGAAAAGAAGCTGATGGAGTAGAATTTGCGTTTACATTTTATTGGTTTCACACTAAAATTGTCGGACCTAGTTGTTAATCTTGTAGCTCGAGTAAATTCATATATAGGGGGCTCCAAGGAGCTATGTTCATCGAAGCAGAACCCGTGAAAATATTTGTAGAAGAGACACAGGGAAGCCACATTGCGCCGATGAGAAAGTGAAATAAAGAAATGTACCCTCTAACTGGAAAATTGGCATAGCATGGTCTTCTTACCTTCTGTATATTAATTTAGATTATACCATGTAGGAAAGACATTCAACAAAGAAATGTGCGGAGTACTAGTATTTTAAAACGATGCTAGTTTAAGCTAAACCTTCTAAATGGAACGACCTTTAGATAAGCCAAGACACACACGCACACACGCGATCACAAACACACACACACACACACACACACACATATATATATATATATATATATATATATATATATATATATATATAGTATATCGAGGTAGCAAGTATTTTTCTAAACATATGCTGTTAAATATAAGAGGCAATGAATGTCTATTATGTTTAATCATGAGCCGTTCTAAACGTCGTATTTTTGCTTTAATTTCAGTTGAAAATAAAGACAAAAATTCTCCAACATTTGGATAATTATTTATTAGTTTTCTTCTAAGCTTTCGGCTCACATGAGCCTTCTTCAGAGAGGTCGTTCAAACTGAAATATTATAAAATCCACCATCACCGACGATTTTATTTTGTGTTGACATAACACTCCGCTTAGCAACGGCAATAGTTACCAAAAATAATAAACGCAGTTCTTAATTTTGCGATGCGGTTCTATGACGTCATGTAAACATGTAGGTAATATCAGACAGATTTTGGTCAACAATACAGTGATCCTTACTCATACACACAGTAAGGGGAACCTGCAGATATTGGAGGCCATGTACATCAAATCAAAACAACCAACACTCAATAAAATCAACTTTAAAACAGGAAATAACATATTACATTGCATTTGACTACATGGTTTTGTTGTCATTTCGCGCTACCCCGCGGTGTGACGTCATAAAACCGCATCGCAAACTTAAGAACTGCGTTTATTATTTTTGGTAACTATTGCCGTTGCCAAGCGGAGTTTTATGTCAACACAAAATAAAATCGTCGGTGATGGTGGTTTTTATAATATTTCAGTTTGAACGACCTCTCTGAAGATGGCTCATGTGAGCTGAAAGCTTAGAAGAAAACTAATAAATAATTATCCAAATGTTGGAAAACTTTTGCCTTTATTTTCAACTGAAATTAAAGCAAAAATACGACGTTTAGAACGGCTCATGATTAAACATAATAGACATTCATTGTCTCTTATACTAACAGCATATATATATATATATATATATATATATATATATATATATATATATATATATATGCAAACAAAATAGACGACTACTACTATCGTTCGTCCGCGAGCTGTTTAATACACTCAATAAAGTTTTCATCTTTGATAATGGCTCATTTAAGCCGAAAGTTCAGAATCAAAAAACATTTATCAATATTGTGATTTTCTTTCTTCATTTAAAGATAATGCTATAAAGCATATCAGACCATATGAAAAAGAAAATACGTAAAATAAATCGACAAAACTTGTCTATATTATTTTATAAAACATGCATCAATATATATATATATATATATATATATATATATATATACACGCCCCATATTTTCGTTCAAGAATATTTCATTGAATAATATTTACATATTATATTTATTTATTTTATAATAATGCTTTTTAGTCCTCTAAGTAGCTATTATGTGGAAAAATTCATCAAGGACAGCGCCATAGTTTTGCTAATCCTATTACTTTCAATGTCCTTTGAGATAATCTCCAGTAGTGAATTGCGAAGACAAACATATTGTAAATATGTAACATCAACGATTTAGAATGCATTTAACCGACATTTAATGGCTTTTTGCACTTCCACCATCTCTGGTTAGCTACCTTCTATCGGAACGCGTGCAAAAATAAAACACCATAAATATAATGGATACATTTTTTAAAAAAAGGGTGCATATTTTCTTACAAGATTTCTCGAATATTCAGGACAGTAAATCAAAATAAATAAATATATTGTTTAATATATAAACAAAATCAGAGCATCTATAAAAAAAAAAAAATAACAACGTTTAAACAAATTGAAAATATGTTGATTTTCACGTTAAAATTTCCCTTCTCTGATTGCATGCGCCTATGGCTTAGTGGGGTAGCGACTCCGACTGACACCAAATCGGTCGAGTTTCGATCCCGACCAGAAGCATGTGGATGTGTCTACCACACTGATGTGCTGTGATACAGCGAAACAGGCTTGTATGTGGATGACTAATATATTATTCTCTCATTACGACTGAGCTCTCTAGAAAAGAAAATTTTAAAAACAGTTTCTCCTTCTGCGATATAGGCATTACTCTTCAGGAATGAATTGAGTTCTTTCAGTGACTGGCATGTGTATACACTGCTTATATACAACACGTTAAAATGCCCCTTCTCTGATTGCATGCGCCTATGGCTTAGTTGGGTAGCGACTCCGACTGACACCAAATCGGTCGAATTTCGATCTCGGACAGCAACAAATAGATGTGTCTATCCACACTGATGAACTGCGATACAGGCTTGTATGTGGATGCCTAACATATATATATATTAAATAAAAAAAGATGAGCAAATAGACAAAATCCCCAAAACTAGATCGTATTAATATTAATATTAAAAATGGTTCAGATGGAGGGCTCGATATAAATATTATTATTTTTTTACAGAGCCAAATATAGTAAGTCACAAATTTTCGAATTTATATTCGTTAAATTGCTATTTCAGCAAGAAAATTCTCGTTTCTTCAGTAACGATCAAAAACAAACATTTAATAATTTAAATATGATACAAAAATTCATATACCCGAAGGAGGCCTAAAATCTATCCATGGCACAGGAAGTTCAAAAACAGTAGAGATGGAATTAAGATAGAAGAATTTTTTTATTTGTCGTCCAGACACAAAAAAAAACAGAAGAGCAGAGACAGAGATTCATGACTCAATATTAGAAGAAGGAAATTTAACCGAGTCACAGGAATATATATATATATATATATAAAATTATTAACTATAGTAATTATAATACTAATAGTAACAGAACTAACAGTAACAGAACTAACTCTGCCAAAACTAGTATTAATTAAGCTATAATTTAAATCGTCTTGAACAACCCACGGAGGGAAAAGAAGGGGACGTAAAAAAAGAAACAAACGAAGTACATGAACAAAAAGTCAAGCACTTGTAAGAAAGAAAAAAAACCGCAAGACTAAAACCCTAACACTAAAGCGCTCAATACGAAAGTAGAGCAACAAAGACAGAAAATCTAATCACAAGCCAATAAACTTAGCTAGGTTTCACCCTGTAGTTGTTCAGGGTAAACTGGCTTAAACAAAAAGCCAGTTTACTCTGAAGAACTGTTGGGTGAAACCTAGGTAGGTTTATTGGCTCGTGCTTAAATTTTTTGTCTATATATATACATATATATATATATATATATATATTAAGGTAGGTCAATTTTTAAATGAGACTATTGAACAGTTCTAGATAGTGAAGACATAAAACCACACACAAAATATTTTACGTTAAAATCATGATAACTTTTGAGAAATACAATTAAATCAAATTAACTAATATTTCGGAGAATCTTGTGGTGTTAACTGAAATAAATAACTAGACTGGATTATTCTATACTAATAAATTAAGTGAATATAACATAAATAAATTATTGTCGTATAGTTAAAAAGGCAACCTCGGCGTAACTCCAATCGCAGGTAATGTTAAGATCAATTAAAAAACTATTTTAGTTAATTTTCATTTACGAAATAATTTGTGAATTCAGTAAAATCATTCATAAACATTTATAAATCATAAACATTTCTTAACGTTAGCGATAAGTTTATTTCGTAGAAAAACTAAAAGTCAAAAATCATTTGTTTCGCCGTTTATTGTTAATGAACCGATTTAAATTTCACTTGGAGTTACAGGCTAATTTTAAGAACCCTAAAAGTTATGCCAGGATTCGTCATCTGAGGCCACAATTTAAACAATATAAGGAACCCAGATGATAGCCGACACAGAAAGAAAACTACAAGACCTCCTATAGAAGTTAGCTGAAGAGTGTGACAAGAAAGGACTACAAATAAACTGCAAGAAAACCGAATGCATGGTCATCAGCAAAAAGGGTAGCCCAAAATGCCAAATACAGGTGAGGGACTCCAAAATCAAGCAAGTACAAAAATTTAAATACCTAGGAAGTGTTCTAACAGAAGACGGAAAGTGCGACACAGAGATCCGAAGGCGAATTGGCATGGCGAAGGAAGCATTCCAGAAGTTGAGTAAAGTATAAAAAAGCAGGACAATGTCACTAGAAACAAAGTAAAGAGTACTAGATTACTATGTGATGACAGTTCTTCAATATGGCAGTGAATGTTGAACAATATCTTCAAAAATAAAGGAAAAACTTGAAGCAGCTGAAATGTGGTTCTACAGAAGGATGCTACGGATATCATGGACCGAGCATGTGAGCAATGATGAGGTTTTAGAAAAAATGGAAACGAAAAGAAAATTAATACTGAGCATCAGGAAGAGACAACTGAAGTTCCTGGGACATGCAATGAGGAAGGAGGGCTTGGGGAACCTGATGCTAACAGGCTAGATAGAGGGGAAAAGAGACAGGGGAAAGAAGTGGATAACATATTTGATGGACCTGATCAGGTGGATGACGGAACGAAGGTTGCGTGGTTTAACAGGAGAAGGCCTGCTAAGAGCCACCAGGAATATGGATATGTGGAAAGCCTTGATCACCTACGTCCTGAAAGTATATGGCTCATAAAAGAAAAAGACCTTTTTAAACCAGGATTTGCTTTGATTTATAAGTCAACGATTGAGTGAGAAAAGGCTAAAATAAAAGTTATGGCACATGAAAAACACACTGAAGGTGTTCAAAATCTTGTCTGTTTAGGAGAATTTGATGGCAAGATTAATAAAGAAATTTTGTTGTATAAAGAATTAAAGAAGTTATAGGTTATAAACTAAAAATGAAAGGGACCCAGTAGGCCATTTAAGATTAACTCTACAGACAAGAACTGAGACTGGAAAATACCTGATTCATAGTGTAGGTCCCACTACAGATGCCCCTAGTGTTATTCTAAATGAAGAAGTAGTTTTGGAAAAATTTGGTCATATCATTCAGTTAAATGCCATACGTGAAACACGCTTGGGCGATCATGTCTCGAAAGAGACATGACTGACTGGGCAGAAGATTATCCCGCAGTAGGTTACCATTGCTTTCTGTGGGAGACTGGTTGCCAGCCAAGATTATAGAACCCAATCTTTCCTGTTATTTACCCCATAACTGGAAGGATTAGATGGATTAATACCTTTCCCAAGGGTATTTGCGCGTAAATGAATGCAACGTATTCAACTGGAATTGTCGTTTCAAGCGGATATCCACTGCACCACAATGCACATAGACTTCCTTAAAGGTATTCTTCTGGACAACATGAACACATAATACAGGACGTTAAGCAGGCCTTGTAACTGCCCTAGAGAAAAAGAAGCCCCATTGAAAATTACATACAATTGGCTGTTCATTACATCTGAATGAGTTACCATTCAGAGCTGTTTTTAAATATGTTGATGGTACAACAAGAAGCCAGACTGATTAACAGGCCCACAAAGTAAATTGTGGGAAAGGAACTATAATGATTGGCAACAAGTAGAATTTATGAAAATCAGTGACACTATTAATAATATGGGTCAGAATTAATCAGTCTATCTTAAAATAGAATTGATGAGCCTGCAACCACTGAAAAGGTTTCAGAATATAAAATTCAAGCATTTCTTATAAATAACACAAAATTAGTGTTGCCTAATTTTCCTTCACGTTACCAGAATATTGAAAGGGCGGTTAAGTTTTTAACATTAACGAGAAACCAACAAAATTCATTGTAACATCAAAGATGAACCGAAAGCTAAGATTACGGTAGCATTCACTGGCGATCATCCAGAAGAGTTGAAGAAGATTCTGAAGACGTCGAAAAGCTGTGGTTGAAGCCTATGACGATTTTATTGAATGAATTTACTCTTTATTCTTTCAAGATTATTTTGTCTAATTTTGGTAAATCTATCTTTTCAAAATAAGATGCCTGTGTTATTTTCATTTTTGTGAAATTTAGACAAGAGTTTATCCATCGCACCCTATATATAAATAACAACGTGCTAAAGGTCATGAGTAATGACAGGTGACACCATCATACCATGATACGAGGGTCATTCAATAAATAAGGTGAATATTTTGGGATAAGGACTTCTAATACAGATAGAAGCTTACTTTTTTTTCCTTTCCTTCTTTTTAAAAGGGATTTAATTTTTTTTGCAGATTGAAAAAGATTTTGAGTGTCTTTGAGATGAACAAAGATGACCGACCAAGAAGCATGCTCCAGAATTTAACAGAGGTCAGTTATCAAGTTTTAGGTTGCTGAAGGGTGCAAAGCAGTTGAAATTCATAGGAGAATGTCAATTGTGTATGAGGCCACATGTTTCAGCCAAAAAATATCTCCAAGTGGGCTAAATTGTTCAAAGAAGTTTGAAAGTGATAATGAAGTCAAAAGTGCTGTGAGCGATTGGCTGAGACATCAGTTCAAAGATTTTTACGCTGAGGGAATACGGAAGCTTGTGCACAGATGGGAAAAGTGTGTGACACTGCTGGGAGACTACGTTGAAAAATAAAAATTTAAAAAAAGTAAGCTTCTATCTGTATTAGAAAAATTCACCTTAGAAAAAATTCACCTTATATATTGAATGACCCTCGTATTATAGAAGTACCTGAACTAACCAGTTATATTTATCTATACTTCTGAGATTAGAGAGTATTTACATTATTTACATTGTTCGGACTGTTGTCCTTATCTTTATTGCCATATTCATATTCACGACGTTTTGACCGTTGTACGCTCCGGCCTTCTTCAGGTGATTACAATTTTGAACCGAACCAGTGGAGTATATTGTTCCTCATCCATAAACCATGCCACTTCTAGACGTCTTAGTTATCTCCCTTTAATTCAACTCTCAGTTATTTGTTCACCATTACTGTAGCCGAGTTTTGAGCTCAAAACTTTTTGGGCCAAGTCTCTTGATTCAGCTAACGAATCTACTATGCCATGCGTTTCAGTTCGAAACTTCAATCACCTAAAGAATACTGGCGCGAACAAAGGCCGAAACGTCGCGAATATGAATATGGCAATAAAGATGAGGATAACAGTTCAAACAATGTAAATAATGTAACCAGTTATACTCTAAAATCTGGTTCGTGAGTGTTAAAATGAGTACGATTCTCATGACAAGGTGTCTATTATGCATTGCTTGAACTATTATTAACTAGCAGTATAGCCCGGCGTTGTTCGGGTGTAATGAAATTAATTAAAACTAATCCATGGTCCTGGAGCTCAGACTCTTTGGACGTTGGCACAAAGGACTAAAAAGTAATAGTTGTTTCTAGTTAAAGCAAAATCGCAGACTGAAAGAAAAATGAATTGATGTAAGTCAAATTTGATTTCCTGGTATCGATATTAAATAAGTTTTTTTCGTCGTAAACTGAATTTTGAAGGCTAAATAAGTTCTCTGGGTAAATGGTATCATGACTGAGACTAAGAACTACAATTATACCTACTTAGAGCCAAACCTGAAACAAAAACTAAAATAAAAGGGCTGAAAAAATACAGACATACAGGCAGTTAAACAGACACACACACAAACATCTTGCCTTATATATATATTCTGCACTATTGTAAGAACTGCAACCTTGAAACTTCTGAATATCGTTTCTTATGTCTTTGTCTATGAGTGTATCAAATTTGATTAATATCGGGCCGCTCCGTCTATAACCCGATTTTTCGATTATCGATTTTTGATATTTATTGGGGGTACCTCGACACAAAAGCTAGCTAAGAACACGCGCGGACGCTTATAGTACTACTGTGTAAATGTTCAAGAAGATCGATTCAGCCGTTTTGGAGTCTATAGGTAACGGACATACACACACATACACATACACACACAGAGACAAAGTTCCATTTATAAATAAGTTTAGATTATTTTAGTTCAAGCTAGATATAAGAGTCGTTTCCAGACAGTTGGGTCATTCCATGAAATTTTGAAGATATTTCGCATTCATCAATCTACAATGTTACGTGTATACCGGAAAACCTGATGGAAGGAATTATCGCCAACCACGGACAATTCAATGGCCGATCACGAATCCTTAAATGCTCATCTGATTAGAATTATTTGTGGTAACAAACGTGTGCCACTGACTCAAATCACATCTTCATTCATTATACTGTTTTTTTAACACTGAATGTATTTTCTTTTCTATTATAGTCTATTTTCAATTACCTAAAAAAATCTTCAAAAATAGAAACTTTGAAAAGAAATTAATCTGAAATTAGATAATTCTTTCATATGCAATGATCTTTTAGAAAAACTGACAATCATGGCTTTCTACAATTTTTCATATATTGTTGATCAAAGTAAATGATGACATATATATAATTACAACATTGCGTACTTAATATATGTCTGCAAGTTGGGTTATATTTCAGACAGTTTTGATTCTCACAGAAATAAGTAACATAGAAATAAATAAATAAAGCAAATAAGAGCAACAAAAAAATAAAGAAAAACGAAAACAAAAGAAAGAAAACGGAGCAGAGAGAAAGAAAGTAAAAAAGAAAAAGAAAGAAAGAAAGAAAGAAAATAAGGAAGAAAGGAAGAAAGAAAAATAGAACACAGAAAGAAAGAAAGAAAGAAAGAAAGAAAGAAAGAAGGGAAAAGCAATAAAGAAAGAAAAATAGAATCAAGGAAACAGAAAGAAGGATTGAAATAAAGAAAGCAAAAAGAAAGAAACAAACAAACAAACAAAAATACAACCAGGGAAATAGAAAGCAAGACTGAAATAAAGAAAGCAAAAAGAAGAAAGAAAGAAAGAAACAAACAAACAAACAAACAAACAAAAATACAACCAGGGAAATAGAAAGAAAGAATGAAATAAAGAAAGTAAAAAGAAGCCAAAAGAAATAAAAAAAGAACCAATGCAAATTGGGTTATATTTCAGAAACTGTTGATTCTCACCTTAAGTGGTGTTATAAGCCAACAACACACTTTGAGAAAAATGAACAATACCCAATACTAAAATATCCATATCCAGTTATCATATCTCTTTTTCTTCGAGGTCTTTGTTCTCTCATCCATTTGCTCAAACAAGTCAAATATCTTACAGTTGGGAATCTTCGTCGCCAATTTGTTGTAAAGTTGTGGAAAAACTTCGCCGCAAAGTCGTAGTGACCGATTTGTGCCGGAAGTAAGACATGGAACAAAAAAGCAGGTTCAAAACAGTGTATTAGTATAACAAAGAAACAAGATATTCAAGAAAGCGTTAACAATAAGTAATACAGAAATAAGTAATTCCGGAGGTATTAATATGCTGCCTGACTAGTAGCTGTCGTTAACTGCTCTCGTTAACTGCTGTACTTGATTGCTCTTTAACTGCTTGTAACTCCACTTTACTGCTCTCGTTAATTGCTGTACTAGACTGCTAACGTGACTGTTAGTAACTGCTCCTGTCTACATCTCTCTAGAAGTCCCGCAGGTAATTTATATATAACAAAAGGAAGAGTTCCTTCCTTGTAGAAGGGCACCATAACACTACTCACTATTCTTACGCTTTATGTCCTGTAAGTATTAAATTCTCCTAGCATTTTGTCCTCAAATCAAATAATATATTTTTGAAATAATATAAATAACGTAGATATTTTAGTATAAGGTATTGTTCATTTTTGTGTGTTTTTGGCTTGACAATTTTATAAAGCCACTTAAGATGAGAATCAACACTGTCTGAAATATAACCCAATTTGCAAAAATATATTAAGTATGCAATGTTGTAATGATATATATATATATATATATATATATATATATATATATATATATATGGCAATGGGAATATTAGCCGTTTCCTTGTAAGGAACCATTCGGTGTTCGTTGACAGAGCACTTAGGCATCCTGTCGGTTGAATTTTACAAATTTTCAGGAAAATAAATTTCTCATGTTCTGTTACTGTTAAGTCCCTTTCTTCCTGTTAACTCTGATTAATATAGGAGGGAGAGTCCATTATCTGAGGAATAGGTGTGTTTCACCATAACAGTGGGAGAGTCCATTATCTGAGGAATAGGTGTGTTTCACCATAACAGTGGGAGAGTCCATTATCTGAGGAATAGGTGTGTTTCACCATAACAGTGGGAGAGTCCATTATCTGAGGAATAGGTGTGTTTCACCATAACAGTGGGAGAGTCCATTATCTGAGGACTAGGTGTGCTTCACCATAAGAGTAATCAAGGGCCAAAACTGCATGAATTTTGGCACTAAACTTTGCCCATTTTAAACTTATCAACAACAATGTATTTTCTTGGACCGAAAGTCATTAAGTGAAACCAAACCGAATATTTGAATCTTTTGCTTACTTCCTGCATCATCATCCGAATGAAGATCGATAGATCTATTTGCAAATATTACATTGCAAGGTGTTCGGATTAACAAATCGATAAAGACATATTCGTTTCTTGAAAGCATGAGTAAATAGGGATTTCGATGGGAATATCAGGAAATAACTGCATTTGCCCAAAGGTTAAGAAGTTTTAAATGCTGTTATTTGTGTTTCTTATAATCGACTTGTCCAGTAACAAGTCGATTCTAAAAGATTTTAAGAAGAGCAGTACGCCTTCTGATGAGGAAAACAATATTGAGGTGTAGAAAGAAAGAGAAACAATATTTGAAAAGATGAATTTCAAGGTAACGAACATGGTAATAGAAAAAAGTGAAAAGAAACAAACAAACAAAAATGAAAGAAACAAACAAAAAACAAAGAGAAAGAAAGAAAAAAGAAAGAAAGCAAGCAAAAGGAAAAGTAAGAAAGAGTAACAAGAAAGAGAGAAAGAAAGCAGAACGAAATAAGTTTAAAATAAGAAAGAAAGAAAAACAACACGAAAGAAAGTAAAAATGAGCAAAAAATAAATAAACAAAGCAAATAAGATCAACAAAAAATAAAGAAAAAACGAAAACAAAAAGAAAAAAAGGAGCAGAGAGAAAGGAAGAAAGCAAAAATGAAAAAGAAAAAGAAAGAAAGAAAAGAAAGAAAGAAAGAAAGAAAGAAAGAAAGCATAAAACCAAGGAAACAAAGAAAGAAAGAAAGAAAGAAAGAAAGAAAGAAAGAAAGAAAGAAAAATACAACCAGGGAAACATAAAGGTAGACTGAAATGAAGAAAGTAAAAAGAAAGAAAGAAAGAAAAATAGAACCAAGGACGAGAAAGAAAGAAAGAGTGAAATGAAGAAAGCAAAAAGAAGCAAGAAAGAAATAAAAAAGTACCAATGCAAAAAAGAACAAAAAAGAAAACAAGATGGCAAAAGAAAGAAAGAAAAAAGTAAGAAAGCAAGCAAGCAAAAAGGCGGACAAGAAGAAAAAGGATTAAGAAAGAAAGAAAGAAAGAAAGAAAGAAAGAAAGAAAGAAAGAAAGAAAGATAATGAAAATAGCAAATTCAGTTGAGTCATTGACATTAAAATCAAAATGTTATTCCAGCTAAAATCTTAATTATTGATATTTTACCTCTGTTCAAGCGATGTGTTTTACAACCTTTCTCAACTGTGTATTTCATCGGGGTTTTTTTTCTTTATTTTTATGAAAACATAGTGTATTTCTGAATGACTAAGATTTTTACATCCGGGTAACAACATTAGACGCAAGAATGGATATAGAAGCCATTAACTACAATGGTTACATTAAATACAACAACAATTAAGATTTCAGTCTAAATTGCTAAGAAAATTATCTTGTAAATAATTCAGAGCACAGAAGATTCTAAAGACAAACAAAAATTGAGATATTATACAAAGCAAAATAAATAAAATTTTACGTAAGCAACCAAAAAAGGAAAAAGACAATCAAAGAAAACAGAAAAAAAAGAAAGAATGGAAAACAATCAAGGAGAGTAGAAAAAAATCAACAAAAACTCAAAATAAATGTATAAGAAAGGCGATCGAACGTCGACCCAAACAAGGTAGTTCTCCACTTAACCAAGCCGTGCACAAAAATAATATCCAATAACATTTTGCTCATAAGAAACGCAGAGAATTTTTTATGGTTCCTTATTTTTTTTCCTCTTTTTACTTCTTTTGTGTTTTCTAAATTCCCTTCATTTATTTCTTTTTCTTACTTTCTTTTGTTTGCTCTATTTATTTCGTTCAATCCAACGTTTCTTTCCTGTCATTCATTCATTGTTTGCTGGATTTCTCAGTCCAAATGCTGTTCTGGTTTTCCCGCTACTGACCACGGTAGGACGCCCAAGTTCGTGATTCGCTTACAGACTTCCGTCACGATGCACTTTTGTTTGGTTCTTCAACAACATTTTTCTCGTCTTACTAGTTTTCGACTTGCTCTGTTTTGTCTATAATATCACTAGAGTTAAGCAAAGGCAGATACGAACAAAGAGTGACAGACATGAACAGACTAAGATAGATAGATAGATAGATAGATAGATAGATAGATAGATAGATAGATAGATAGATATGAAAAGACCGAGATAGATAGATAGATAGATAGATAGATAGATAGATAGATAGATATGAAAAGACCGAGATAGATAGATAGATAGATAGATAGATAGATAGATAGATAGATAGATAGATAGATATGAAAAGACCGAAATAGATAGATAGATAGATAGATAGATAGATAGATAGATAGATAGATAGATAGATAGATAGAAAGAAATGATAAGACCGAAATAGATAAATAGATTTCTTCTTCATCTTCATCTTTTTTGCCTTCTTCGCCTTCTTCGCATTCGCCTCTTTTTTTTGCCTTTTCTTCTTCGCTTTCTTTTTCACCTTCTTCTTCTTCTTCACTTTGCCTTTTTCTTTTTTTCCTTCTTCTGGCCATTTTTAAATTTTTAAAAATTGCAAACCGTCACAAAAATATAATATATGGCAGATATTTTTAATATACCAAGAGAAGCAGAGACAGACACACACATATATATATATATATATATATATATATATATATATATATATATATATATATTTGTTTCTCTTTCATTCGAAGTGGAAGAGTAGGAAAATAAATTCCAAGAACCTGATCCTAATCAATATTAAAAAATTTTAATATTAAAAAGTGATGCAGGCAGAGAGCTCAATGTATTAAGAATACAGAGCCAATATAAATTAGAGAAAATTTTCAAAATTCAAAGGGGTCTTTGAATTTTGAAAATTTTCTCTAATTTATATGTATATATATATATATATATACTGCGGCCCCTAGTAATAATAACGTTAATAAACATAAGTGTAATTGTAGAACTAAAAAGGACTGCCCGATTAGAGGTAATTGCAATCAGACAAGCGTAGTTTATAAAGTTAAAGTTTATGTTAACGAAAATGACAAAAGCCCCAAGACATACATAGGATCAACTCATGATAATTTTAAAAGTAGGTTTTATAACCATAAAACTTCTTTCAAAAACGAGAAATATAAGCATAGCACAGCATTATCTACCTATGTATGGGAAATAAAAGCCAAAATTAAAAAGGATCCCATTCTGAAATGGGAAATAATAAAAAAGTGCCCTAGCGATAATAAAAACAATAAATTTTGTAGGGTATGTGACGAGGAGAAGCTAGCAATAGCTAAATTTGAACCTGCCAACAAACTTATTAACGCTAGAACAGAAATATTAAATAAGTGTAGAATGCACAAAATGAAGTTTCTTGCTTAGACTATCGGACGTTAATGTGAACCCCCCCCCCAATTTTTTTTTTTTTTTATTTCCTCAATCAACCCCTTCCCCCAAATGGGTTAGTCTTAATAGGTGTCTATTTATTTGATTAGTCCTTGGTCTGCCTTTGCCCTGACGAGCCGTTGTGCGAAACCGCGGTAGGTCTTGGCGATCTTGCGATTTTTTTTCGTGTATATATATATATATATATATATATAGAGAGAGAGAGAGAGAGAGAGAAAGGGAGAGAGAGAGGGAGAGATAGATAGATAGATAGATAGATACATACATACATACATACATACATACATACATACATATGAAAAGAATTAGATAGATAGATAGATAGATAGATAGATAATGAACATATTGAGTTAGTGAAGGTGTTTGTTCGAAGGGATAGTTAAATGAAGACCAACCTGTCTAAGCCTTTATCACTTTACACTCTTTATTCTTAATTTATTTATTTTCGTGTGACAATAGTATTTTCCCCTCTTCTCATATATTACAATCTCTTTTTATTAGCTATATTTTTCAAAACCTATTTAACAACAAAGAAATATTGTTTTATTATTATTATTATCTTATCTAGTCCCATTAATATGACTTTCAATTTATTCATTATAGAGTGACGTCAAAGCGATATGTCCAGACAGACTAAAAAGAACAAGTATTTAAATTTACATTATTTGGACTGTTGTCTTCATCTTTGTTGACATATTCAAGACGTTTTGACCGTTAGCCGCTCCGACCGATATCAGATGATTCGAATTTTAACTGAACCCTTTATTGGTGGATTGTTCTCGTTCTATGTGTCATGTCATTTCCAGACATCTCTACTATCTCTATTTAACTCAACTTATTTGCCTTCTTCGTCTTCTTTTTTACCTTCTTTGCCTTTTCACCTTTGTCTTTTTGCCTTTTCTTCTTCGCCCTTTCTTCTTCTTCTTCTTCTTCACCTTTTCCTGGCCACCTTTAAATATACAAAAATTACAATCCTTCATAATAATAAAAACATGGTAGATATTTTTTAATCATAAGCGTGCACACATCCATAGAAAGAGAAGCAGAGACGGAGATAGATAGATAGATAGATAGATAGATAGATAGATAGATAGATAAAGAAAAGTTTTAGATAGATAGATAGATAGATAGATAGATAGATAGATAGATAGATAAAGAAAAGTTTTAGATAGATAGATAGATAGATAGATAGATAGATAGATAGATAGATAGATAGATAGATCAGCAAACAGACTGAGGTTGATAAACATATACATATTGAGTGAATGGGACAAAAAGAAAAGACTTCAAGTAATTCGTGACTTAAGCTGACAAATCTTGGCTTAAATGATTTCAATTCAAATAATAATAATGAACAATAAACAAGCTTTAGTTCATTGTTCTCTGAACATGATCTGGTCTAACAAATGTCTACACAAACTATTAAGAATAATCTTTAACATTTCTATGTATTCTACAGAGGGAGGCAGAAAGGACGGACGCTTTTTAACAATTCCCAAAAATCATTAATTTTAGCTTTAAAATTTTTTATTGACATCAATGTGTTCTTATTGAATTATTATTTGATAAAATCAAGTGTGGAAAACATCTTTCATGTCCATTTTCATTGACACATTTCTGCTTTCTGAATGCGTTCCTGTAAGTTAATTTCCACTCTTTCCAGCAGTTCTCTCTCGATTTGGACAACTTCTATGCAAACAGCTTCCTTTAAATCGTCCAATACACGGAGCCTATGCTTATACACATTAGCCTTGGAGTTTCCCAACAAAAAATAATTACACATAAGCAAATCAGGAGGCCAAGGAATATCAGCAAACTGTCGTAAGTGAACACGCGGTGCTCTATTGTCCATGGCTCTATGGCTTTAACTAAAAAGAATGCTAAGAAACCATGGATGGATGGTACCTTTTGGAGATGTGTCCCTTCCACGGGAGCTGAGTAACAGGCATTTCAAAAACGTCCGTCCTCTCTATTGACTAACCCGTGATATCTTCAGCATCTTTCTTTAGAACCACATTTCTGCTACTTAAAGTCTCTTCCTCATCTTTGAGAAGATTCCCAGCCCTCGCTGCCATACACGAGAACAGATAAAACGTAACACTTTTCTTTGTTTCCAAAGAAATTTTATTTCTCTTAATACACTTGTTGTGAGATCTCCCCTTTTTATTGGAATAATGGACTCGCCTGATGTGTACATATAATCCTGCCTATACAGAAAATTTTGCCTTAAGAATTTTGTATTTCGGCTGGGGTCCGAAATGACCAAATTAAGACCGAATAAGACCAGTTTAAGACCAGTTTAGACCGGTTTTGAACATATCTACTGCGATGGATAGGTAATGTTTTGACCAGTACCTGGGTTCCCCACATTAAAAAAAAAGACCTTGTGTCATATCTCTCTCAAGTTGGGGAGAAGAGTAAATATGCCTTAAGTGGGAAGGCGACTCAATACTGTTGTAGAGTTGCCTAGTTGGTCAGTAAGTCGGTGGGGAGTAAGAGTTGTTTGGATATAAACTCATTACCCGGACATACTATTTCACTGCAAGACTGTATATATTGATTTCTACTAATAGTATTCCTGAATTGACTAACCCGTGTTCCAGTTTGTATATTTTGTTCAATATAACTTACATTTTCTATCTTCATATCTGTTTTTGCTATTTATTATTCTGTGTGGTTTCTCACCCGGAATCCACAACAATTCTGATTAGCTTTTGTATTTTCTACCCTCTGTTAGTACAGTTTCCAGATAATTAAATTTCTGTTCCTATTTAATTTTAGTATCCTCGACCTGTAATCAGAGTTCATTATTTTACTGATAACTATCCACTTCTTGCAGATTATGTTTAGTCCTTTCTCTTCGTTGCTTTTCGCTATCTTCTGTAGGAGGTTTTGCAGTTTCCTTTCCGTGTCTGCTATCAACACTGTCATTTGAATATATTGTTAAGATTGCAGCTGCCAATAACGAATCCAATTTCAGAATTGCCTCGGTGTATATGTTCAATAACTCCGATGAGATTACATATCCTTGTCTTACACCCTTTTCTATTTATGTAGATCTGCTGAAATCATTTTCACTCCGTACGCAGATGCTTTGCTGCTAGTATAAATTCTTGATTATTTTGACTTTCCCAAATATGTCACGGTTACTGAGCAGTTCAAGCAGATCTTTGTGGCGTTATTTGTCAAACGTCTTTGCATCGTCTGTAAAACATATCTTTGTTTCCAAAGAAATTTTATTTCTCTTAATACACTTGTTGTGAGATCTCCCCTTTTTATTGGAATAATGGACTCACATGATGTGTACATATAATCCTGCCTATACAGAGAATTTTGCCTTAAGAATTTTGTATTTCGGCTGGGGTCCGAAATGACCAAATTAAGACCGAATAAGACCAGTTTAAAACCAGTTTAGACCGGTTTTGAACATATCCACTGCGATGGATAAGTAATGTTTTGACCAGTACCTGGGTTCCCCACTTTAAAAAAATGACCTTATGTCATATCTCTCTCAAGTTGAGGAGAAGAGTAAATATGCCTTAAGTGGGAAGGCGACTAAATACTGTTGTAGAGTTGCCTAGTTGGTCAGTAAGTTGGTGCGGATTAAGAGTTGCTTGGATATAAACTCATTACCCGTACATACTATTTCACTGCAAGACTGTATATATTGATTTCTACTAATAGTATTCCTGTCACATTTTGACTTTCCCAAATATGTCACGGTTACTGAGCAGTTCAAGCAGATCTTTGTGGCGTAATTTGTCAAACGTCTTTGCATCGTCTGTAAAACATATGTACACGTCATTCCGCATTTCTGTTGGTGTTTGTAATAACCTCGTTATTTTTTCCGGTGTATTTGACGAACCCACACTGTTCTTGTTCTATATCTAGCCTGATTCTGCTGTGGGATCTATTCATTAGAATTCGGATAATGAGTTTTGTTATGTGGCTCATTACGTTGATTGCCCGGTAGTGATCGCAATCATTTGCGCCTAGTTTCTTAGGCAGTGCTATAAAATTCGATCTGCTTAGGTCTACCGGTATTTCACCACTGTAGATTTAATTGATTATTTTTGTAATCTTGCCCATTCCGAAATCTTCTATGGTTGCCAGTATCTCCATTACAATTCCATCTGACCCTGCTGCTTTGTTTCTGCTCAGTTAGGACACTGCACCTTCCACTTCGGATTTTAATATTTCTGTCCGTCGATATTTCTTTATATTGCCCGGTAGTGATCGCAAATGATTGCGATCACTACCGGGCAATATAAAGAAATGAGCCACATAACAAAACTCAAATACTATCGTGGAAGAGATCTCCAATGCATTCGTTCCATTTCTGAAGCATTTTTTCTTTCTTTAAATCAGCATTCAGTTCTTGGATTTTAAGTTCACGAGCACAACTTTTGTTCCTGTTAATTCCCTCATTTTTAATGCATATCACCTTTTTCTTAATCTGCATCTTTCAATTTCTGCACATTTTACGCTGATCCGCTCTGCATTTGTTCCTTATCTCTTTGTGTACTCTCTGTATTCTGTTCTGTGATTTGATATTGTTTTCTGCCTGTCTTAGATCATGTGGAGGATCTCATTTGTCATCCATTCGTTTTTTCGTATTCATTTTTTTATATGAATGATCTCGTTTTCTGATGTCAGTAAAACTTTTCTTATTGTGTCCCATTTCGAGTTTTTATTTTGTTCCTCATGTCTTCTATTCACATTGTCCATATATTTTCCTTCGCGTTTGGGCCGTTCAGTTGTTATATTGCAATGTGGGTGCTGCGTTAGGCTTCTTGTTTTACATACAACAGGAAGGTGGTCGATTCCGCAGTCAGCACTTGGATAGGTTTTGCAGTGTGCAACTTCTTTCCTGAATCTCTTGTTGAATGCTATGTAGTCGATTTGGTTTTTAGTTTCTCCCCCTCGGCTTCTCCATGTCTATAATCGTCTTGGATGTTCTTGAAACCAGGTGTTGGTTATTACCTGTCCCTTCACCTTGCACCATTTGGACCCATTTTTCTCCACGTCCGTTGCGGATTCCTAGTCCGGATTTGCCAGCTATTTTCACTTCCCTCTCCTTACCTACTTTGGCATTCAGCTCTCTTATGATAATTAGAATTTCTATTATCATTGAGCCTGGGCGTCACCCAGCATAGAGTAGTTTTTGGTATTCCGTTCCGTATTTTGACATTGTTTCCTGTCTCCTTTGCATCATGTCAAGAATCTCATTTGTCATCCACTCGTTTTTCTTCTTCGTTTCTTGATGTCACTAAAGCTTCTTTAAGTTTGACCCATTTCGAGTTTTTATTTTGTCCCTCATATCTTCTTTTCACACTGTCTATATATTTATTCTACAGGTTAGAGTCGTTTAGGAGTTTGTTACATTGCAATTTGGGTGCTGCGCTATGATTCTTCTTAGTTTACATATAACAATGGGTGGGTGATAGATAGATAGATAGATAGATAGATAGATAGATAGATAGATAATGAACATAGATAGATAGATAGATAGATAGATAGATAGATAGATAGATAGATAGATAGATAGATAGATAGCATGATTTAAAAAGAAAGAAAGAAAGAAAGAAAGAAAGAAAGCTGAACTTGAGGCTGGAATATATGTCTCATTTGATTAATCAATATCCCTCCCCCTCTCTTTTTCTTTCTCCGTGTGTGTGTGTGTGTGTGTGTGTGTGTGTGTGTGTGTGTGCTTTTGATCCATTACCCTTTTTCTTTCTTTCTTTCTTTCTTTCTTTCTTTCTTTCTTTCTTTCTTTCTTTCTGAATTAATCATGTTTAATTATAGTAAATTATATTTGGGAGGCGGGCATTAAGTATCTTCTCAATTCCTTCATAATTGGCCTTAATTATACTTCATACTATTTTATGGCATAAATACCTGGCCTTCTGCGCATATTATTATATAAGCAGGTGTATTCGAATTATCCTAGGTAGATCGATCAATCGATTGTTTAAAAGCTTCACACACACACACACACACACACATACACACGTAAACACACATACACGCACACACACAGAAACGCACGCACAAACACAGAGAGAGAGAGGAACAGGCATATATCTTACTAAATGATAAAATTGTCCTATCTGTTTATATGTGTGCCTGTGGGAATACTAGTGAATGTTATTATCTCTCCTGTCATTTAAAAACGAGTCATATTTTTTCACCGAACGAACTAACAATTTATTCAATTTAAACTACATATTTCCAACATTCGAGGCTAATTGTAATGGATATAGAAGTTGAATGCATTTTTAAATAAAACTTTAGTAGGTGTATGGGTGGAGGGTGGATGAAAACAATGAATGGATATTTTATTAACGTAAGCCTGCTATCATGTCATACTAAACTTGTCGCTTAAGGATCTGTGGTCTGCGAGATTTGGTTTGAGAACTAAGAAGGGTGGCACTAGTTCTTCTTACTAGTTCTTCTTACAAAGCACAATTTTAAATCGAGAAATTGATAAATGCTTGCTTTGAAAATCGAAATTCAAGATCCTGATATTTACCCGAGTTCAAACAGCAATCATTGATTCAGGTTGAAAATAAAGCAAATGCTTCAACCACTAATCAGGCTCTTATAGCACTAAGTCTAACAGAAACTGGCTTTAACGTGACTCACCCTTAGAATCAGAAATTGTGAGATGCGACTGAAAGCTAAAGGCAATCCCTGCTTACAAAACTTCAAGTTATAAACCTCTAGAGATTCAAACAAACCTGCATGTGTACAATGAACTTTGAAACACGACGAGAAGTCGGAATTACATCCGCCACGCAAGATATCACGTTATTAGTTTCTAAACTTTCACTTTGTAAATACTTATCGTTGACCCTCTGAGGTGCCACACTGCATGGTTTTCACAACTGTTGCGGATATTTAAGCTCCATGTTTTTCTCCTTTAAAACGTAATACCCTTGTTTATTCAAGTTCTTAAATATCGGCTGCTATTTGGAAGACTTGTTATATTTATAAGATTCCACCAGTCAGATGATATACGCCATACAGGTTTAGCCGATCGCTTGAAAATTGTAGGTTGCACACCTTTTTTCAAATTCTTTTTTCTTTCTTAATCATCGTGAGGTGTTCTGTTCCTGAAAGATTTTTATTATTTATTCAGTAATAATAATTTTTTTAATCGTTTCACCAATACAAAGCGGTACCGCCACTGTTACGCAGGGGGCTACATAAGAGTAAAAGTTCAGACAAAAAGAGAGTAAATAGAAAGACGGACCAGTTACAGTGAGTGTCAGAGAAAGTGCAAAGAGAACGATAGAAATACAGGTGTGAAAACAGTTGCTAAGGAAAAGAGAAAGGAAAATAATAAGATAGAACATGATATACAGGGTGATGTAGAAAGAACTGGAGTCAAGTGGATAAGAGATGGCTATTGACCTTGCATTTAAATACCTGGTGGTAATAATAATAATAATAATAATAATAATAATAATAATAAGATGTAACCATTCTATGGGATTACACCATCTACACAGACAGAAAAATTGAAGCAAACAGGCCAGACATTATTGTTAAAAACCAGAAGGAGAAAACTTGTCTATTAATTGATATGGCTTGTCCAGCGGATTGTAACATAGCAATCAAGGAATTTGAAAAACTGTCAAAATATAAAGACCTGGAAATTGAAATAGAAAAAATGTGGAAATTGAAAACAAGAGTTGTGCCAGTGATAGTAGGTGCACTTGGAATGATAAAAAATGGAACAAAACAACACATTGAAAGAATCCCTGGAAACCCCAGCTTAAGAGATATACAAAAAATTGTCTTATTAAGTACAGCCCACACACTAAGGAAAACTTTATCTATGTAATGCTGGGGATGATAGGGAGGATAGAAAAACATGAAATGGAGTCATAACAACACGCCACTACCTGCCTTAGGTCTCCCCGCAGACTTGGTTGGTAGTGAGACCAAAGCAGAAATCGAAATATGATGAAAAATGACATCATAATAATAATAATAATAATAATAATAGCAGTAGCAGCAGCGAAAGTACACAATGACTGCATTTAAATTTTAACTCTTTTCGCCTAATCTGCGTCGCTATCGGGCTTACGGCCATATTACGTTGAATACATCGGTTCTCGTTCGATCACCGAAGTTAAGCCAACGTTAAGCCTGGTCAGTACTTAGATGGGTGACCGCTTGGGAATACCAGGCGTCGTAAGAGTTTAGTGACGGATGTGCGTTGTGGTGCAGTGGATATCGGCTCGGAAAGAAAAATCGGTGAGCAGAGTTCGAATTCCAGTTGAATACCCTGCATTCACTTAAGCACTGGTACCCTTGGGAAAGGTATTAATCCGTCCCTTCCCTCCAGTTATGAGTTAAATAAAAGGGTAGGACTTGGGGACCCTGTCCTTAAAGACGAATCCCAATGAATCTTGATACTCGAAAAGAAAAATGTATTACTAGACACAAAACTTATATAAAAACAGCAATAAATTGTTGAAAGAAAAGGGTATTACCAGCAATAAAATAAAAAAAAAATTAGTTGACAATAAATGACCCGCCGAGGTTGATATGCCATAAAACAAACCAACCAACGTCGTTGTCTCGGCAAAAATGCTTCTTGCGGTATTTCTCCATTTATTTGCCAACCATGGACGACACACCGTCTTGCTATTAAATATATTGCTAGCTGAAACTAAAAAAAAAAAAACTATGCTGCCATTTTTTAAGCTTTAACACTTTTTTGCTCTTTGTAAAGTTTTTCTACTCATTTTAAGCAAACTACATTACTACCGGTCAGCCGTAGAGGCCCGTTGTCGTGCAGTGGATATCGACTCAGAACGACCAATCGGGGAGCCGAGTTCGAATGCCAGTTGAATTCCTTGCATTCACTTACGCACAAGTACCCTTGAGAAAGGTATTAATCCGTCTCTTGCCTGACAGTTATGGGTCAAATAATAGGACACTTTGTTTTCTATAGCCTTGGTTGGCAACCAGTCTACCGCATAAAGCAATGGCAACCTACTGCGTGATAATCTTCTGCCCAGTCAGTCATGTCTATTTCGAGACATGATCGCCCAAAGCGTGTATCACGTATGACACTTAACTGACTGTTTTTGATAATACATTTCTGGATGTAAACAATCGTAAATCTTTACAAATTCCTTTATTATTTGTGAACTGTCATGTGTGAGGGATGATAGTGGAGACTTAAGGCAATAGAAATGTGGTTCTACAGAAGGATGGTGAGCAGTCCATGGGCGGAATATGTGAGTAGCAAGGTTTTAAGGTAAATAGAAACGAAAAATTACTTATACCGAGAAAGAGGGGCACCTCCAGGTGGTGTAATGGTTAACAAGCTGTTTCATTAGAACCTATTACAACTGAGTAGTGAGTTTGATCCTCACTGGGTACCTCATACTTTGCGAGTTCGATCCTCAGTGGGTACTCTCTACTTTCAGTCTTTTGCCCTTAAGTGAAATCACCTTATACTGAGAAAGAGACAATCAAACTTTCAGAGACACATAATAAGGAAATAAGGCTTTGAAAGTTTAACACTCACAGAAGACACTGAATGCAAGACGAATGGATAAAAACATCGAGCATGCATTGTGTAAATGTACATAAAAAAAAGAGACAATATTGCTTATTAATTCATTTATTCGGTCGAGCTATTCATGAGCCAATCATACCAAAAATGACGTTCCTGCATCAAGGTCTGAAGGTCTTTAGCAAGGGGAGAGAATCTGGGTGATAAGATTGCTCGTTAATGTAGGTGGTTGCTGGGCGACAAACCCTCTATGGCTAATTGTCCAGAGCAGTATATTACTTGCGAGTTTTTGTTCTGCAAAGGTGATTCGAGTGGCATTCTGTATCATAACATAGCTGTTCAATGTAGGTGGTTACTGGGCGACCAACTCGTCTTGCTCCGTGGTTAGGTGTCCAGAGCAGTAGATCACTTGCGTTTTCTTGTTTTGCAAGCAGAATCTTTCAGAGCACATTATGCGTTCGAGTAACATTATAAAAATATCAAGTTCATAGAGCTGTGATTTAGTTAGATGTTGTCTCCAAGAATTTTAAGTATAGCTCTCAGTATCCGAGTGTAGGTTCTGTCAAAGTTTGACACAAGAGTTTTAGTTAACCTCTAACAGCATGCATTAATACCGCCTATGTAGTAGCGAGAAAGAATCTCCTCTTAATCCCAGATCAGAATTCCAGATTACATCCATTTTATTCAAAGCGGCACAGTCTTTAGCTATACGAATTTTCACATCCTTTTCAATAGAATCTATTTTGCTCTCAAGGAATCTAAAAGATTCGACAGATTTTATTGATTCACCCTGAGACATTTTGTATTGAGTCTTACTGGTAAAAGCCTATGAATTCAGTTTTAGGAAACAACATTATTTATTTCTAAATGATGTAAAATATTAGTAATGGTGTCTGCAGTGATAGCTGGTTACTCTGTATAGTCAATATCTATCAATGATTGCAGGATATTGACTTGAGAGTCTTGGTTATAAAGTAAAAGATTATGTTTGTCAAGGATGATCTTTATAAGATGATATTTAGCCAAGGGGTAAGGATATCACCCTGAAAGAATCCTGTTTTTATCTCGAAGAATTTAGTGTCTCCGTGGGCAATTATGGCTCTCCACAACATTCTTTTTCATCTATAAGCAATATTTAAGCAAATATTTGGTTAGATATTGCTTAAATATACAAAAAAGAATCATGATTAACTCCGTTCTGAAGAACCAGTGTCTCTTTTGAAGTTAACCACTAAGTTATTCTTGGTTTTCAATTTTTCTATTATAGTCATATCTGCTATTTCCACTACATTTCCTCCTGATTTCAGGGTCAGTCATTCGACATTGATGAATTCTTCTACTTGGTGTTCTTTTATTTCTATAGATTAATCATCAAGAAGAATTTTTACTTGTAAATTCTCACACTTGATTTTAACTCAGTTACCTTCTTCTGCTTGCTGATGATGATGTGCCATGGCGGTCCCTTGCTTTGTTTATCTCCAAATTGGGACAAAAGTTCATCACAGAATCATATCCTTTTGACAAAGACTGGGTTCAAACTGTTAAACAGTCATCTTTCTTATCTTAATTTTGGGTGTACTTTATGGTGCAGTAGATATCGACTCAGAACAATAAATCGGGGTTCCGAGTTCGAATTCCAACTGAATTCCTTGAATTCACTTACGCATAAATACCCTTGGAAAATGTATTAATACGTCTCTTCCCTCCAGTTATGGGTTAAATAATAGGACAGATTGGCAATCAGTCTACTACTGAAACAATGGCAACCTACTTTCGAGACATGATTGCCCAAAGCGTGTATCACGGATGACACTTAAAAGATTGATCAGCTGTGTAAGGTATTCCCACAGATGGGAACTCTCATTTTTGTATGCCTTATGATTCTTTTCAAGTTCAGACATACAGCATATATCTGGACAGCTTACATTATGGAAAATGATTTTCTGATGGCAATTATTTTCATGGTCCCTGGCATCTTACCGCTATGATATTCCTTTGATATACCCTAGTAATGGTGTCAATCATTATCTCAGCTGCAGATAGGCAAGCGCTCTGAAAGTTTCCTACAAGAAAGAAAAGTTGTTTTCATGAATATAAAGATCCTTGGAAATTTATTTGTATCAAAAATTTACAAACACCAACACACTTGCATCATACTCCAATTAATCTGAGTTTTTGCGCATTGACCTAATCGTTTTTCAAATGTACTTGTTTTGTGAACATTGCCAATAAAGGGCTATGTTGTACTTTGAATAGATTAATTCTATAACATCACAATAGTGACAATTGATGTCATTATTAATGGTTCCACATTGAGTCCAAACACCATTAGAGTAAACCGTACTTGTGTTCCTTCAAAATCACTACTTGGAAGAGCCACTTTTTATTAAACTCTTCTCAAATCAATTATTAAAACATTAGATCCTTCTTACTGTCACATCATTAATTTTCTGCACAGATATCTGCATTGCTTGTAAATACATTGATATGTTCATTAGGACACCTTGACATGATGTAACGAGCAGCAAGCTGATCTCGGTAGATTAATTATGGCTATTATTATGGCTAATGAGCTTGGTCCCTGGTTGTTCCATATTTGTAGCCTTGAGCCCTATCTTAGGCTTAAAAATCACTCTATCCATTTAGCCCTTGGGTATCTCGATGTGGTGTAATGGTTAACAAGCTTTTCTCGCTGGAACCTATTACAACTGAGTAGTGGGATCGATCCTCACTGGGTACCCCTATACTTTCTGCTTTGTGCCACATCTAAGCTATGCTTAGAAAATCACCTATCAATTTAGCTCTCAATAATCTATAACAGGATGCACTATCTTTTTGTTTTTCGGCATAATCTTACTGGAGTGCCGGGTTCGAATTCTAGTTGAATTCCTTGCATTCACTTACGCACAAATACCCTTGGGAAAAGTATTAATCCGTCTCTCCCCTCCAGTTATGAATTAAATAACAAGACAGATTGGGTTCTATAGCCTTGGCTGGCAACCAGTTTACTGCAGAAAGCAATGGCAAACTACTGCTGGATAATCTTCTGCCCAGTCAGTCATGTCTCTTTCGAGATATGAGCGCCATATCATGTATGGCACTAAACTGACAGACCGAATATAATAGTTGGAAACATGATTAAGGCTTCTACTGGGCATAAAGTTGGAGATAAGTTTTATATTGTTATAAAGTAATAAACTGATCCCCCACTAATTGCTACTTAATAATATCATGCATCTCTTCTCCCAGTCATTAATGTCTCTTTCGACACATGATCGCCCAAAATGTGTATCACTATGGCACTTAACTGACTGACTTACTTATAAGCAGTGTCAAACTCTTTGAGCAGAAAAATCTCCTCTTGAAGGTATGGCAGCAGCTAAGCATTGTCCAGCCATGTTTGCATTTTGCAGTTGAACTCGTCCCTATTTGTTATCCATGGAATATTCTGGTCTTCTGTTCTGCATGTTTTTCTGGCTTTTTAACCATTTAGACAATGCCATCCAGATCTTGTTTAGCAACAAACTTCCATATAAAATTTAGCTTTTATCTCGGATCGAAAACTGAACATTGATAATACATACACAACCCCCAGTCACAAAATGCTTTTCATTTTTTCGATTTTTTTTTAATCATATCGCCCCAAGCAAGGCATTATACTGCCACTGGTGTGCAGGGGGTTACATAGAAGGTAAGTTATGAGAAAGAGTGACAGGTAACAGGGGGTGTCAGGTAGTGGATAAGAGAAGGATGAGAATACTAATGAGAATGGAGTGGACGGTAAAAAGGAGCGTGAAAGAGGGGATGCAAGTTAGTGAGATAGGAGATGATTATTGACTTTACATTTAAATTCTTGAAGATTGTAGCTGTCGGGGAAGCAAGTAAACGGAAGGAAATTCCACAGGCGGAAAGTGCTAGAAAAGAAGCTGCTGGAGTAGAATTTGCATTTAAATTTTATTGGTTTCACAGTAAAAGAGTGGAACCTCGTTTGCTAATCTTCTGCTCGGTCGAGTAAATTCATATATAGGGGGCACAAGAGAGTTACGTTCATCGGAGCAGAAGCCGTGAAAGTATTTGTAGATGAGACACAGACACAGGGAAGCCACATTGCGCCGGTGAGAAAGTGACTGTATTTGAGCTGCTAAATCGGGATCGATCACATTACAGATTCTCCGTTGAATTTTGTCAAGAACCCCGAGGTGAATAGCAAGAGCGCCCGACCAGATATGGTAGCAGTATTCAATGCAAGGGTGGGTGGTAGATTTATATATGCGCAGGATAGTTTCAGGCGGGAAAAACTTCCTGGCCCTGCACAGAGAACCGACCTTCTTAGCAGCGGATTTAGTTATGGATTTGATATAGTCATTCCACAAGAGGTCTGTTGTGAGAGTTAACCCTAGGAGGCGCAGTGTTTTGCTTTTCAAGGAGACTAGCCTGATCCATACTAAAAGGTGGAGGAAGAGGCGATTGTCTGTTAAAAGTTAATAGATATCAGCTTCGTTTTGGAAGCATTAAAATTTACAAGCTATTTCTTACCCCAGTCCACAACAGCTCAAGCTCGGCAGCGAGGTTTGCTATGTCAGCCTCAGCAGATTTTTGATCAAGGCGAGTGTGTGTGTGTGTGTGTGTGTGTGTGTGTGTGTGACATCTGACCGACCTGAACGTGAGTGGATATCCTTTTCTCTTGTACTCTACCACCTCATCTATTTACTGTACCATTTTTTGACAACTGCTGTGGCTTCCTTTTTTATGATTTGGGGCCGGTAGTCAACACTGTGACGTCATATCCTGAAACGGAGGAATTACATCTCTCTGTCGGCAGGAACTTGTCTATATCTACTTTGATACGCTTCTTGTTTCATCAAATGAATGACTCACACAAAACCGCACTGGTAGCAAGTACATCTTCAGCAACAAGGAAAGAACAAAGTTATTAGTTGTAGTCGCAACAGCAATTAACATTTTGTCGTGGACGTCGCTGGCGGCATTGTCGTCATTGTACTAATCTACTTTTAGATTCTTTTGTTATCATCACAACATTAATAAAAAATATTGTCTTAAATTATTAAACATATGAGAGAAAATAATACTAGTTCCATTAATTCCAAGCCTAGTGATTCGCTCCTGTCAGGATTAACAATCGATGCAAAAGCTTTAATTTTATTACTATATGCGTAAATCAGTCAGTTAAGTGCCATACGTGATACACGCTTTGGGCGATCATGTCTCGAAAATGACATGACTAACTTGGCAGAAGATTATCTCGCAGTAGATTGCCATTGCTTTCTGCGGTAGAATGGTTGCCAGCCAAGGCTAGAGAACCTAATATGTCCTATTATTTAATCCATAACTGGAAGGAAGAGACGGATTCATACCTTTCCCAAGGGTATTTGTGCGTAAGTGCGAATATGCGTTGTGGTGCAGTGGATATCGGCTTGGAACGAGAAGTCGGGGACCGAGTTCGAATTTCAGTTGAATTCGTTGTATTCATTTATACGCAAATACCCTCTTGGCTTATTTATAGTGCACAGTGGTCAACTAACAACTGAATTTCCCATTCACCGCCTCGTGAGCTAAGCACTAGCTGATTATTTACACCAACGGGCTGCCATGTGAACCCAAGGACCACTTATGGCATAAGTCAGAGTTGACTGATGTCTTAAATCAAGAAGCAATTGTCTGCATTTCTAAAAGTTTATCCCATTTTGTTAGACCCGTGTCACATTTGAGCACAGTGTCGGTCCGGAAATAATTCAGCAGTAACAATGAAAACGTAGCCTACATGAGTTAAAATGTGTCTTAGTCATTTACAAATTGACCTCAGATACGTATCTCATCATCCCTTCCACTTTTTAAAATAATATGCAGGTTATTCTTTCGGGATAGCCATTAGCTTCCTGGTCGCTTTCCAGCGTTCATTTTGGCCTTAAAAAAACAGAAATTGATGAGAGCTAAATGTAAACTGTAAGCTCTAAAAGAGGAGGATAACTGACAGTCAGAAGTGATAAGATGCTTGGTCAAAAATACCTATATTCTGGATTATTTTGAATTTGAGCCTCAACCTATACACAAGCTAACTCAGTAGTACCTCATTGCAAACTGAGTAACACCACTAGAAAATGTATCATCATGTTTGGTGAATAAAGTCTTTTTCGGATATTCGCCAATTTACATCCAGACCCCGCAACCTGTTTTCGAAATATTCAAATTGTCTGAAAACCTTCCGGGCAGGCCTCGAATACAGATGCTTTATTTTTAATGCGTGTGCATATGTTAAAATTTGTTAATGCGTGTGTCTCAACGTCTATGTGCGTATCTGCCTGTGATAATTATGATAAACGCGTACCTTTATCTTATGTGTACGTATGTATGCGCAAGCTTACGGCAACATCCGTTTACTGTGGACGCCATTTAGTTTGTCACGACGGGCGACCATCTTTAAAGAAACGAAAAATAACCAAAAAAAAAGAAAAGAAATGTGATGAAATATCAGGATGACCTTTACAGTCAAGTTTCCCCGTTTTTCGTCATCCACCTCGCTACACCCATTTCTAACACTTATGCTACAACCAACCAGCGGCATTTGGTTTTTGAGGTAGGGGGCATTTCATATCTTTTTGTAAATGTATATACATTTATTCCTTAGTTTTTTACTTATTTTATGGACTTCCGGTTGAAGGTTGACACATTTTTTCTAGTTTTAGAAGGGCCTCTTATCTTGAAAGATTTTTCTTGCTATTCTTCTTAACAGTTTTGATAGGATTTTTTTATATTTATTTTTGAATTTATACTCTTGTTCATTTTTTTCTGCTTCGTACATTCTTTCATTCTGTATTCCTTCATTTCTTAATTGTTTTGTCCGACTTTTTTATTCGTTTTTCTATATTGTTTACTTTTGTTTGTTTTTAGGGGTTGCTTTCTCACCGATGCAGTGTGACTTCCCTGTGTCTCTCCTACAAATACTTTCACGGCTTCTGCTCCGATAAACTTAGCTCACTGGTACCCCTATATATGAATTTCCTCGAGCGACAAGATTAGCAACTAGGTCCCACCCTTTTACTGTGAAACCGCACTTCCCGCCTGTAGAATTCTCTTCCGCATACTTGCTTTCCTGACAGCTACAATCTTTAAGAATTTAGATGTAAAGTCAGTAGTCATCTCCTGTCACACTAGCTTACATCCTCTCTCTTATGCTTTTTCCTCCATCCACTCCACTCATCAGTATACTCTTCCTTCTCTTACTCTCTTCCTGACACCCCCTATAACGTGTCACTCTTTCTCATAACATTCCTCTTATGTAACACACTGCACAACAGTGGCAGTAAATTGCGTTGCTTGGGGCCACACGATTACTAAAAAAATTTAATATTTCTACTTTTTATTTTTTTTATCTAAGTATTTTCTAAGAAGCAAGGGGTTACCGGAAATGAAAGAAAATGAGAAAGTTTTAGAAAAGAAAATCCTAAACAAATCCAATCTAAACACGAAACATGAGATAAAATTCTACTCTTATTCAAAAGACGGAGGAGTATGAACCGGGCGATAGACGAACCTATCTATTATTACATAATAAATTCAGAAGTTGGATTACTAAACCTAAGGTTCGAGATAAAATTTGAAACCCGATCTCGATATAAACTTATATAAATGTCGCCAGCAATGAGCTTTAAGTTCGATGCCAAATCACGTCAGACTTAGATTGTAATTATTTGCATATCAATAAATGAAAAACATCTAAATATCGGTAATGAAATTAAGTTGAAATCGAGTGTAGTCCGTTGTGTTCATTTTCGCACAAATGTTCTTAGTAAAGGCAATAATCTCTTTCCTCCAGCTATGGGTTAAATAGCAGGATATATTGGCCTCGCTATTCTCGTTTAAGAGGTATGAATTCAAGTGGTCTGACATCAATTTTGTTATACAGGAGCAACATCAGTTTTAATCCTGGCAAAGTTAAGAAAAGATATTTATATTTCACTGTATATCCA
This sequence comes from Ascarosepion bandense, assembly GCA_037127315.1. Classification (NCBI taxonomy): domain Eukaryota; kingdom Metazoa; phylum Mollusca; class Cephalopoda; order Sepiida; family Sepiidae; genus Ascarosepion; species Ascarosepion bandense. The sequence goes on from JBBBDQ010001522.1 coordinate 1,637,028, forward strand.
TTCATTTAATTCACATATAATTTATACAGTTTAACATAACTTTCTAACAGTCGTTGATGCCTTTGAGACATGAGAGATGACTAATTTGTGTGTTTGAGGTGTAGTAGTTAATTGTTAATTACCCCTCTTTTTTCTTCAAAACCGTGGGTTCGTTACGAGAAATAAGAATATTTGTATTTGAAATTTCTACTCTATGGATAAAGTTAAAAACTACAAATCAAAAATACAACTCGCAACAATCCATGATAATATATTTGCTAACATTGTGTGGTAGGTATCGGTTATGCAGGTGAATGTCCCTGGGTCAAACATAATCGAGCCCACAAACATTGAAAGAAATTCTTGTCGAGCAAAACATAAACAAAGACTAAAAAAGGCCTCATTTGTAATAATAAATGTAAAAATTATTTAACGAGAGAAACTGACATATTTTGCTGATTTAAAATATGCGTTAAAAGTCTGTATAAAGTCTGTCTTCCTTGAGAGTGTCTTTTTAGACTTCTTTTTTTAAGTCAGTTGAATGATGTAAAATGAATTTGTGCAAGAGAAGACGTCTCTGTTTTGATGTGTGTGTGAGTCTGCTTGCGTTTAGGGGTGTGTGACAGTAGTCAACGAAAAGTTATTTCCTTAGTGAGAAAAAGGACGGAAGTTGTATTTTTGATCTTCTTTCTTTCTTTCTTTTTGTTGGCAGTAAATAAGTATAAAGGAAGAAAGAGAACTAATGCATGCAATGCGAAAGAGAAAGTGGGAGAGTAAGCAAATGTATGTCACTTGAACGTGGAATACAAGTGAAAACTGGGTTCTCTCTGGTAAGAAAGCAAAACGATATATGAAACCGGCTCTGCTTGCAAATTTTTCTCTAAATACTGATTGGTTAATAAAGAAGAAGTGTATCCAATTCGTTTACGAAGACATCCACACACGGTAAAGTTTGTAAGACAACGTTTCTTTTTATTGATATAAGAATAATACGTATGTGCTTTTTAATTGGCTCGTGAAACGGTGTAGGCGTGTGTATGCTTGGATATTTTTATGCAGTTAGATTTTACGTATCCGACAATTGCTCTTGAGACCATGCAATCTCCAAAAATAATATTGGACTTATGCAAATTTGAAAAAAAAAACAAATATGTATCCTCTTAACTTTCAGGAAGAATTTGATAAAATCAAAGACAATTATTCCAAACACGGGAATACAACACGGGAATTTAATGTGTCGATAAATGCTGTGATGTGTTGGATCCCAAGTCACGGAATACTTGAAAATGACCCAGCTGACCCAGCTGCTAAACATGTCGAAGATATAGAAATTGATCTGAAATTTAAGATATCTTACACAGAAGTGAGGAGCCAAATAACACAGGTTTATTAAACAAAAAAGATAGCAACATAGGACCAACAGTGCATGAAATACATTGCTGCAAGTTAAGCCAATACTCGGAGAATGGAAACCAAGATGCAGAAAATACCTAAAAGAAGCGATGATATTGGCCTGGAAGACAAGATATAGAAAATCCCCCAAAAGAAGCGGTGATATTGTCCTGGAGGCCAAGATACAGAAAATCCCGAAAAAAGTGATACTATTGGCTGGTTTGGACATCGGCTATACAAGAATAACAAACTCATACCTCCTGAAAGGGGAAGAACAACCAATATGCCAAACTTTCCTACTCTATAAGGCTGACTGAGTGTACAGATCTTACTCCGCCGAGACAAACATGCTTCAGTATGAACAATATCAAGAAGCTCTTTGAAAGAGCAACGATGGACGATATGACGTCATTTCTTAAAAGAAAACTCATATCTAAACTAATCAAAGTAGTTGATGTCATATAATTGTGAAAAAATGGCATAAAGTTGTATTAAAAATAACATAAAATTCAGATTAATTATTCTTCTTTGTATCACATCTGCTCATAGCGATCTTCCTGTTTAATTTCCTGTTCTTAGTATCTCTTAGTAAAAAATTTTTTTTTTTTGGTATCTCTCCTAATCCCTGTTCTGTCAAACATTTACACATTCTCGACAGATAGATTATTCGTATATTTACTCACTCCATCTTGCCTTTAATATATCCTGTGAGCTGTATATTCTCCAAACCCGCTGTTCTCATTATGCACCTTAGAATCTCTTTCTGATCTAAAGTATAAGTGTCCTTTTACCTTCCAATTTCCTATAAACTTCCTCGTTAGTCACATGTTCAGTCTATGGTACCCTTAACATCCTTCTGAGGAATTTGGCTCAAGTCTCTTCTACATTTTTAGAAGAATTTCCACCATTCACTATCATTCTCATATATATGCTTCCAATAAGATTTTCTTGTTTCTTAATACTTTGCTTAGATTTTGGAAGGCAACTTTCGCTATGGCGATTTTGGATATTACAACAAACATGATTATAAAGAAAAAATTAAAACCCTTTGCTCAAAAAAAAAATATTAAAATCTGTCAAGATTATCAAGAACTGGAGTTTCAGCTAGATAAGACCGGAAGTAAAAAATTATAGTAATTATTAAGCTACTGTGATTGGTACAAGAAAAACACCCAATGAGTGTTGATCTTAATGCACTTGCCATAGTATCGATGGAATAGGATTATTATATTCATGTGTAGGATGTACGGTATGATGGATAATTCCGGTCAGGTTCGTTGCAATCACTTAGGAGCAAGAATCCATCTTTACTACCAATGGGTTGGAAATTAAGACAGACTGGGTCCAGTAGCCTTGGTTAGTAACCAGTCTATCGCAGCAAGAAATTGCCAAATAATGTGAAAAAATATTAATGAATCAAAAAAACACGATCACCTAAGCGTGTATCACGTATCACATTTAGCTGCTTGATATTCTTAATATAAACTCATAGATAATTTTTAGAAAAGCAGTAAAAACCAAGTAGAACTGGATTACCTGTGGTCATGGATTAATGTAAAATGTACCTCTCTCTCTCTCTCTATATATATATATATATATATATATATATTGTTTTTCTGTCTTTGTTCTACTTTCGTATTGAGCGCTTTAGTGTTAGTGTTTTCGTCTTGTTTTTTTCTTTCTTACAAGTGCTTGACTTTTTGTTCATGTAATTTGTTTGTTTCTTTTTTTACTTCCCCTTCTTTTCCCTCCGAGTTCGTTCTCGGTGGGTTGTACAAGGCGATTTAAATTATAGCTTAATTAATACTAGTTTCGGCAGAGTTAGTTCGGTTATTATTGGTATTGTTGTTGCCATAGTTAATATTATTATCATATATATATATATATATATGTGTGTGTGTGTGTGTGTGTGTGTGTGTGTGTGTGTGTGTGTGTGTGTGTGTGGATATGTAAAAAGTAGTATCTCATTCCTTTCGTATTTCATTAGTGACCGACACCCAAGAAAAAGCCCCCCCATCACTACAGTCTTGATCTGTTCATGTTCTCTGCCAAACCGTTATCTTCCCTGCATAAACTGTATGTCTTATTCTGTAACCCTCTACCTCGAGTTCCTCTTGGGCCTCGTAAAGGGTGAACAATATTTTTTTAAATGTATATTTAGCCATTAATCATATGTGAATTAATTTAATTTCAATCTTCAGATCATTAATGCTCCACGGTCTATCTCCCAACCACTAACTTGGTCTTTTGTAAATGAGTAATAATGACGAAAATATTTACAATATTTACACACAATTTTCCCAAGTTCATAGAGAATAATGAAACAGGCATTAAACGAATTATTTGAGAGTAGACGATATCCATGAAAAAGCGTAACAGATAACCCTTGTACGTTATATACTTCCGGTTTACGCTCTACTGTGTCTTTTGAATAGAAGTACAGGTTTATCCTTTGTTTTCTGTTTAGGATTGAGTTTTCGGTTGCTTAGAAAGTCTGCTCATTCTCTTTCAGACCTAGTAACACCTTGCGTCTTAGAAGCATTAGCACTTTACTCGGAGGGAATTGATTAAAATATATATCTATATTGGTTGTTGATTGTCAATTTCACGCCTTAATTAAACATCAGTTCATTGTTGGTTTTATTTTTATCAATTATTGTTATATTTCATGCCTATTATTAGTACAGTTATTTTTTATTATTATTATTTTTTAAAACCTACAAGTCCCATAACTTTCATCGCTTATTCAATAATGAATTAGAGCACTCTAGCTATTGGGCGTATTTATACGCGCTAAAAAAGCCTATTTTTTTCTTTCGGACGCTCGTGGCCTAGGGGGTAGAATCGCCGACTGACGCCGATTCGGTCGGGTTTCAATCCTAGGTTAGGAAGCGAACGGAGTCTAAGCCATACTGATGAGCTGTGATACAGCGAAACAGATCTGTCTGCGGGTTATAGTATATATGTGTATATATATGTGTGTGTGTGTGTGGTGCGATGAGTCAATTATCGCCATATTTTTTTCAATTTTGCGCATGAACGTGGTCTGTTTTTATTTTGTCAATTGCACAATATAGTAAGGTCATTTGGGCACTGTCTGTGAGAAAAGGAGCCCATGACGCAATTTACTCAGAAATTTACTCAAAAAAGTTAATAAATTTAAAAATGGCATACTGTACAACTTGGCTTTCGCACCGAAAGCTTCAATAAGAAAAATTTGGGGTCTCAGTCTGAGAACAGAGCAGACCATTTGAAAAGAGATGCGTCTGCAAGTGTTTAGAGTGATCACTACCGATGTTGACTCCATGCCCTATTAATCTTCTCACTTGGCCTTAGACTCAACATGGAGGTCTACAACAAGTGCCTTGAGGAGGTTAGTGCTTCCCTGGGTCAAGAGAATGACTACTGAAGGACCCTATGTCTGGTCACAAGACTCTGTACCATGCCATGCAAGCAGTAGAACCCAGTCATAGCTGTCAGACACTTTCTGCGACCACATCACATCTTGGATCTGGCCACCTAACTCCCCAGACTGCAATTATTATTTGTGGGGTGCAGTTGAGCGAGAAACCAACAAAGATCTTTGTAACACTAAAGATGAACTGAAATCAAGGTAGTATTCACTAACTTAAACAAGAACACCCATCAGAAGAGATGCAAGAGATTCCGAAGTCTGTGGTTGAAGCCAATGGCGATTTTATTGAATAAAATCATTCTTTTAATATTTCAAGATATTTGTGTAATTTTGATAAATATATCTGTTTAAATGAGATGTCAGTGTTATTTTCATTTTTGCGTAATTTGAATGATAAATTATCCATCGCACCCTCTCTCTCTCTCTCTCTCTCTCTCTATATATATATATATATATATATATATATATATATGCAGTCGACATAGACAAGAGATAATGTTTACGTTAACCGTTACGATTGTAGTGAGTTCGATTCTCTTGCGTTGCTCCACATTTGTGTTCTTATGAGGTGTTATCTGGTGCTTCGTCATTATGTATTGGTTAACAAGCTAACTTAACCAATCATTACCATTGCAGTGTTTAGAGTGACCACTACTGATGTGATCTAAATTAGATATGAGTGCAGCAATGTTTTGATTTTGTTCCAGAGTTATCTACTTTCAGTAAAACGTAATTAGACACCTGTTCATGAAATAGCAGGTTTAAGTTTATCTTGGACACCATTAATTTTATTCTCTCTCAGTGCATCAAAACTATGGCCTTGTGCCGAACTTAGCTGAATTAATAATAATGCATAGTTCAGTATCTGTTTATATTGATATTTGTTCAACATTAGCAAGCGTGTTCAGAAGCTTTTATTTCCTAGAAATGTGATAAATTATTATTTATCTTGGCTCTAGAGAACGGGAGAAGGTCGTGTGCATTTAGGGCCTTATATGATGGAGACAGGCGGCTATGGGATATGGGATTATCCATGATGGATTGCGCTCTACCTTCATTTGGCCTTCTAGTTTAGGGTTCATCTCATCCCCTGTGTACAGCGATAATCACCCGTTCTCTTATCGAGCGAATGTCATCCGAAATACGAGACTTAATCCTAGCATTAGTTTCCTTGCATTCATATATATATATATATATATATATATATATAAAATTATTTACCCCGTTCCAACAAAATCGTCAATAATAATCAATATAGACTTGATTTTTGTCTAACTACCTACCAACTGTATGCGTAATGCTTCTTGCATGAATTTTAAAAAACGTTTATTTATACAATGCTCTAGTTTTTCCTTCGAAAACAAGTGTATTGACAAGGAGTCTGGCTATGGTGATGACATATGTATTCATCTTTGTTATAAGAATTATCCTTATAAAAAAAATCAAAATTCTCCTTCAAGTATTCAAAGAAATAGGACTTAATATAAAGAAAATTTTAAAACACAAACTATGATCTGGAATTAAAATGAGAAAAATGATAGCATAATTAATAATTTCTAAATACTTCAATTACTTCGGAAAGTACACGTGGAAAGGTTTACACAACATGTAAATGGTAAACAAATAACAGAGTCTATTGTACAGAAAAGTACAATCAACAGAGAGTTCAACAGAATGGCAACTCAAGACGAAATGGGAGAGGAAGTCGAATCATTTCCTACTTCCTTACTTCTTAATCTCTTCGGCGAGTCAACTGTCGGGGGTGATAGCATGTTCCATTATAACATATATATATAGTAGAGGGACAAACATATATATATATATATATATATATATATATATATATATATATATATAGTAGAGAGACAAAGGAAATTGAATACAATTTTTTTATAGTCATATCGCCCCAAGCAAAGCATTTTATTGCCATTGTTTTGCAGGGGGGTTTCGTAGGAGGAAAGTTATGAGAAAGAGTGACAGGTTAAAGGGTGTGTTAGGAAGTGGGTAAGGGAAGGATGAGAATACTGATGAGAGTGGAGTAGACGGAGAAAGAAGCATGAGAGAGAGGATGCAGGCTAGTGAGATAGATGACTATTGACTTTACGTTAAAGTTCTTGTAGATTATAGCTGTCGAGAAAGCAAGTAAATGGAAGGGAATTCCACAGGCGCGAAGTGCGAGAAAAGAAGCTGACGGAGTAGAATTTGCGTTAAAAATTTATTGGTTTCACAGTCAAAGGGTGGGATGTAGTTTCTAATCTTCTATAGGTTCGGTGTAATGAAAGCTTTAAAACTAATCCATGGTCCTGGAGCTCAGACTCTTTGGACGTTGGCACGAAAGACTAAAAAGCAATACTTGTTTCCAGTTAAAGCGAAACCGTAGACTGAAAGAAAAATGAATGAATGCAAGTCAAATTTTGATTTCCTGGTATCGATATCAAATAAGTTTTTTTGTCGTAAACTGAATTTTGAAGGCGAAATAAGTCCTCTGAGTAAATGGTATCATGGTTGAGATTAAGAACTACAATTATACCTACTTAGAGCCAAACTCGAAGCAGAAACTAAAATAAAAGGGCTGAAAAAATACAGACATACAGGCAGATAAACAGACGTACACACAAACATCTCGCCTTATATATATATATATATATATATATATATATATTATCGATTTTCTGCACTATTGTAAGAACTTCATCCTTGAAACTTCTGAATATCGTTTCTAATGTCTTTGTTTATGAGTGTATCAAATTTTATTAAAATCGGATCACTCCTTCTATGACCCGATTTTTTCGATTTTCGATATTTACCTGGGGTACCTCGACTCAAAACCTAGCTAAGAAGACTCGCAGACGTTTATAGTACAACTGTGTAAATTTTTAAGAAAGTCGGAGTCTATAGGTAACGGACACACACACAGAGACACATCCATACACACACACACGCACACACACACGTACACACACGTACACACAGAGAGACAAAGTTCCATTTATAAATAAATTTAGATTTAGATTGCGCTAGATGTGTATTTGTTCATTGCCATCTGAAAACCTGAGTAATGTTCTGAAATAGCCTCGTTGTGAAATAATGTTCTGAAATAGCCTCGTTGTGAAATAATGTTCTGAAATAGCCTCGTTGTGAAATAATGTTCTGAAATAGCCTCGTCATATCCAGATACTCACTGATTCCCAGTATCGCCATCCAATCCTCATTCTCTTCGTATTCCATTGGGGAAATGTAAGTTCCACTTGAGCAGCTGCTTCTCGCGAATCGCTGCTCTGGGGAACCGACTCCGAAGAGACTTTTTTCCCAATCGCTCCAATCTTAACCTGTTCAATTCTACGATTAACTTTTATCTTTCTCATTTGTCCGCATAAACTGCCCCTACTTGCTCGAGTGACCACCAAGCCTAATGTCCCATGAGACCCAATAGACTGCTACTATAAAATCATAAGATCTGTAACAATTCAAACAATTCATCAACTGAACACATCCAACAACAGTAAAATTAACTGTTCATTCAATAAATACCGAATATTTTCTATGTGCAACCAGATTCTTTTACCATTACCATTAATATTTCTAAAGTTTTCTCCTCCTTAAAGTTTTCTCCTCCTCATAATCCCCACTGCATCCTAGAAGCATTATCTCTTTGCTTATAATGAGTTGAGTTGGAGTTTTGTTTAAAGGCATATCAACTTCTGTCGATTATTTAATGCCAAAAATGTGGTGTTTTAAGGTATTTTTTAAATGTTCGGTTATAGTGAGAAGTTTGATTCAGTCAGATTTTGATAAAAATCTTATTGTTTTTATTCTTTTTTTATTTTAGAAAACTGAAAATGTTTTCTAGTTTTGTATTCAATAATTTTTTGTTCAGAATTTTTTTTTTAACTTCAAAAATGTGCTATGGTAATATTTTTTTTCTTCCAAAATGTGCTATGGTAATAGTTTTTTCTTCAAAAATATGTTATGGTAATAATCTTTTTCTTCCAAAATGTGCTATGGTAATAATTTTTTCTTCAAAAATGTGTTATGGTAATTATTTTTTCTTAAAAATATGTTATGGCAATAATCTTTTTCTTCAAAAATGTGTTATGGCAATAATTTTTTTCTTCCAAAATGTGCTATGGTAATAATTTTTTTTTCGAAAATGTGTTATGGTAATAATTTTTTTCTTTTAAAAATGTGTTATGGTAACATTTCTTTTCTTTCAAAAATATATTGTTGGTAATATTTTTCATTTAAACATGTATATTATTCTTTAAAAGCCTATTTTTATGTATATATTTCTATAAAAGTGTATTTTGACCCCAGTTTGAGGGATTAACCATTTTGCCCATAGCTGGGACCCTAAAAGGTGCTGCTACTCCGGGACAGGATGGACCTGAGAACAACAGCAATTCATAGGTGGTTCAATGATCTTAACAACCTCCCGGTTTTATCCGTGGTTTTTTTTTTTTTTCAAGCGAATCAAACTGCAAATAAAGAAACGTATCTGGCCATTTAAAATTCTAAATTTGAGGCAGCCCTTCCCCATAGCACTAAAAGTATGGGGTGCTAATTTGACTTGTTATCTACTTATTCTAAATCCACTGCAGTATGCGAAGCTACTGACCTCTATTTAGCATTTTTAGTCAATGTATGTGCTTTTTATTGCTAGAATATGATTATTAATATACGTTTTAATACTTTAGAGATATATTATCTATGTTATATATATATTATTTTGTTTTACTATGTAGATATCATTACATATTAAATTTTGTACAGTATTGACATTTTAGCCGTTGTATATACTGTTTATCATTAGAATATAAATAAGAGAAAAAAATTAAATATATTAATTACATTTTTTATATGTCATATATATATTATGCTTTACAATGTAGATATGATTCCAAAATAAATTCGTACTGTGTTGATATTTTTCCTTGTAGATAACAAGCCAAATAGCACTAGTGAGGGTAGCAAGACAATTTTTGCTTCTTTCCCTACGCATGCGCATATGCTTCTACATTAAACTCAACTGCATTATATTTTCTCTCATGCGGCGGCAAATAAATATCCGCTTCCCAAATATCGCTGGTCTCTTTGTGCCGAGATAAGGCTAATCCCGGCTCACAGTCCGCAAACTAATTATGTCTCAAAGCCATCTACTACCAAAACAATCCATCAGTAAGCTACAATCACTGAAAATAATGGTTAAAAATTATCAGCTTTCAGGCTGATCCGAAATCTGAAGTCGATTTTAAATCGGACTGGTCTAGCGAGAAAGAGAGAGAAAGAGACGGCCAACTCACTCAATGTGTAAGCCAAAGCTTGGTTAATATGCGTCGCCTCTTGTGCGCGTTGTAATGTATTTTGATGGGTTTGGAGGCCGACATATTGAAAACGGAAGAGAGATACATTGGTTCTGATTAGCTCGGAACTTGAAACTAAAAGGAAAAGGCTCAAAATGATTACAATACAGATGCAAACAGAACGGAGCCGAAATCAATGATCACGAAAACCCAAATCCCCAGCGCAGTAATCCACCGTTCGATAAAAGACTACTCCCTGGTCAGCGCTGAGGTTAGATAACATCCCTACCGCAGAAACACGCCGCTGCACCCAAGAGAAGACATGATCGAATGAATCTACGGAGGGAGGGAGCTTAATACAGGTTCGAAGTGAAAGAAATACTATCTTTTGTTTATTTCGAAATTATTGTTCAACAGAGAAAATTCATGCTAATAAAATTTTATTTCGATCGTACATTTCTCTCCCAGTGGAAATTTTTGATAGAATTTTGTGTCGGTGAAAGAATCGGCTGTAAGTACTATGATCTATTCGATTTAATAAGATTTACTTATATATATTTTTTTTTCTGAATCATGTCACCCCAAGCAAGGCATTCCACTGCCACTATAGCGCAAGGGGTTACATAGAGGGATTGGGTATAGGAAATATCAGAAGGAGGGTGATAGACGATTTAGGATGTACATAGGGAGAGAGTTGGAGAAAGTGGGTGTGAGTTAGTGTGTTAGGAGGTGTCTATTGACCCTACATTTAAACTCCTGGAGGTTGTAGCCGTCGGGGAAGTAAGCATGCGGTAGGGAATTCCACAGGCGGGAAGTGCGAGGAAAGAAGCTGTTGGAGTAGAAATTGAAATCTTATTATTGTTTGCTCTACTTTCGCTTTGAGTGATTTGTGTACTCTGCTTTCGTATTGAGCTCTTTATTGTTAAGGTTTTGGTCTTGGGTTTTTTTTCTTTCTCACGAATGTTTGACTTTTTGTTCAAGTATTTTGTTTGTTTTTTTTTTCTTCCCCTTCTTTTCCCTCCAGATTAGTTCCCGGTGGGGCTCAAGACGATCTCATTTGTAGTTTAATTCTTGCTAGTTGTGACAGAATTAGTTCTCTTGCTATTGGCATTATTACTATAATAAATATTACTATATATATATTTTTTCCATTTGTAAAAGAGTTATTACGCGACCTAGGTTTCTACCATGGGTGGTGTCTTCAAGCGGTTTGCAAATAACCTGAAGACACCACTCATGGTAGAAACCTAGGTCGCGTAATAACTCGTTTACAAATTGAAAATATTCAAAAGTTCTGCAATATAATTGTATTGAACACTTTTTAATACAAATATGTGATAATAATCTTATTATGACCAGAAACTAAGTAATTAAACAATCAATCAATATATATATATATATATATATATATATATCAGCCCCGACGAGTGAGAACTGCATAATGGTGTCCTCACGAAACTTTGAAGTCAGCATGAATCTACTCAGTTAAAGTGACAGATTCTTTGTGCTTATCAACGCTCTGTCTCCACCCCGATATTGAGGACTTGATGATAAAAACCTGCTTGCCAAACATAGGTTTAATCAGTAAAACTACTGAAAAAAAACAACAAGCACTAAACATTATCACAACTCAACTATGCATATATATATATATATATATATATATATATTAGGTTTTTATCGTAAAGTGGTCGATATCGGGGTAGAGAAAACATAAATAGGTTTAATGCAAAAAATTTAATATACTAACTAAATTCTCTACAAAAAAAACAATGTAGTGTACCAATTTACATGCCCGTTCAGAGATTGTATCTCTGGTACTAATAAAAAACCCAAAACCCAGTACATATATTGGTTTTACTACAACCACGCTCTCCCGTCGACTTACATGTCATCTTTCTGATCAGAGTCCAATTAAACAACATTTCTTAGAAAAATATAAACATGTAGGTAATATCAGACAGATTTTAGTCAATAATACAATAATCCTTACTCATACACACAATAAAAAGAACCTTCAGGTATTAATAGGTTTAATGCAAAAGATTTGTCAATTTAATTGAACATACTCATGCCGACTTCGAAGTTTCGTAAGGGTACTGTTATAATATCGGGACCGGGTTTTTGTGTGTATCTCAGTTTTGTTTTTGATTTTTTTTTTTTTGCGGGGGGGTGTTTTTTTCTTTGTTTGTTTTTTGTTTTTGTTTTTCTTATTTATATGGAGAATTGTTGTGAATTGATATTTTGTGGGAGTGGTCTTTTTTTGAGTTTGGTTGATTCTCTTTTTCTTTGTATCAATTTCTATTTTTATTGTGAAGGTGAATGTGCTACATCCAACATGGGCATTGAAGCCCCCGATGACAAGTGAAAGTGTCAATGTTGAATTCAGAACAAGTGTAGGTCTATACAATCAGCAACATTTTAAAGTAAAATCGAAACTTGGTTTGCAGCTGGTACACGATCTTCTATTTGCAGATGATGTCAGTCTATTAGCACACAGTCTAAAAGACATTCAAAATATGCTTGATCAGTTCTCTGAAACAGCGAAAGCATTTCGACTCACTATCAACATAAAGAAGACTGAACTAATGTATCAGCCAATACCAGGCAATCCATTTCTCACAAATTCTTCTGTCTTCATTTATGGTACAGCATTAAAAACTGTCGAGGCGTTCACGTATTTTCTCAATATTCTCTTTTGATAAAAAAAATGGACAAAGAGATCCAATCCAGAATAGCCAAAGCCATCACAGCATTCGGCCATCTTAAACATAGGTTATGAAACGCCAAAGATGTGTATCTGAAAGTAAAGATTGACATATAAAGATTAGTTGTTTTCTCAGCCCTTCTCTATGGCGCTGAGACTTAGACCCTAGCACATAACCGCAAGCACATAAACCAACTTGACGCCTTTCCCATGCTTCTGTTTCGTGCCATATACGGTATAAAATGGAATGAGAGGGTCAAGAATCGTGCAATATGTTACTGAAGAGATGTAATTACATCGCAAGCATTGAAACCATTTTGGCAAAAATACAATTTTGGTGGACTGGTCATGTCGTGAGAATAGATTTCCAAAAAAGGTGCAGTATGGAGAACTACCAGGTGTTCAATTGGACATCGACTCTTACACAACAAAGACGGATTGAAAGATAACTTGAAACGTCTCAAATTTGATCTGAAAACCTGGGAAGTCCAAGAATCAAATCAAAAGTAGTGGCGTAAGACATGTCTCACTAAGTTGAAGGATTTTGAAGACAGTAGACTGAAATACCGTGATCAGATTCATGAAGCTCTGAAGCAGAGACATCATCAAAATCCTGCTCCAACAAATTTCATCTGCCAGTGTGGCTTTGTTGCCCGCAGCAAGGCAGGGCTAGTATCGCACTAAAAAACACACGTGAAATGTTTTCCCTTTAACAGATTTTCTTCACAATTACACAAAGCACGCATGCGAAAATGTAAAATGAAGGGCAACATACATTGCTGACCCTCGTTTAAGATAAGAGAATCCGCCATATATATATATATATATATATATATATGTGTGTGTGTGTGTGTGTGTGTGTGTGCGTGTGTGTTTATATATATCAACAGATATATATATATATATATATATATATATATATATATATATATATACATTCTAAAATATGTGTGTGTTTTTTCATTAAATACGGCCGACAAGGAAAAGAAGATGCAATTAATTTTAATAAATCTTTCTAGCATCTTAAATTTTTTCTCATTTTGTAGAAGTTAAGAAAAGAATTAATAAAAGATTAATTAAATCTTCGTCGTCGGCCATATTTAATGAAAAATGTTTGAAAGAAATGTTATTTCCCAAATATACATTATATACAGATTGTGTATTTGGGTAATAAACTCTCTTTTATACAGGTTTCATTAAGTATGAGACATGGTAATATTATTAAGTTTTTATATAATTTTGCATGAGTTCTTCTCTCTCATTTTTAATAAAACTTGCATAAAAGATTAGAAAATCATAAGAACTCATGTAAAATGTTAATACATTGTCTGTCATTTTTAATGAACCATATATATATATATATATATATGAAATGATTTTTTTGAACATTAATTCTGATCAATACTCGTCTTTAAGTAGATATTCTGCTTATAATCAAATAGTATTATATATTTATTTCTACTGGCCTGATTATTTACGATAAATTGTTACGAAAATGTGTGTCATTCGGCAGGATTCGAACCTGTAACCCCTATCCAAATAGGCGAAACCACCATGTGATCTGACGCGTCTTAGACCTCTCGAACGGCGATCAGTCTAGACGAAGACAAATTAAGCCTATAACACAATTTTTGAATTCATCGTCATAACCATTTCTGCTCTGAAATGTATCGTAATGTCAACAAATGTAAACATGTTTCGGAAATTAACGAATATTAACGAAACTAGTTATAAACAACCGACAATTTGAAATATATATATATATTTAGTGTATCGAGGCAGCAAATAATTTTCTAAACATATGCTGTTAAATATAAGAGATAATGAATGTCTACTATGTTTAATCATGAGCCGTTCTAAACATTGTATTTTGGCTTTAATTTCAGTTGAAAATAAAGACAAAAATTCTCCAACATTTGGATAATTTTTCATTAATTTGTTTTTATGCTTTCCGCTCACATGAGCCATCTTCATAGAGGTCACCAAGAATTTAGTTTAGTGCTTGTAGAGTTATTAGAGACTATGAGGTCAATTGTTTTGAATTTTTTATAATATATGATGAGTTTAATTGGATTATTACTATCCACTGGTTTAACATTTCTATGTATTATGTTTTTGAAGGTTTTTCATCTTGTTTGTAATTATTATGTATTTGGTTGCAATAGTATAAGTTGATAGTGTTATGTTTATTTTGATGTACACCATTATTATTAATATATTAACTAAATTCTCTACAAAAAACCAATGTAGTGTACCAAATTTACATGCCCGTTCAGAGATTGTATCTCTGGTACTAATAAAAAACCCAAAACCCAGTACATATATTGGTTTTACTACAACCACGCTCTCCCGTACATTTACATGTCACATTTCTGATCAGAGTACAATTAAACAACATTTCTCAGAAAAACATAAACATGTAGGTAATATCAGACAGATTTTAGTTAATAATACAATAATCATACACACAGTAAAAAGAACCTTCAGATATTGGAGGCCATGTACATTAAATCCAAACAACCCACACTTAATAAAATCACTTTTAAATCTGGCCATAACATATTACATTGCATCTGAATACATAGTTCTGTTGTCATTTCGCGCTATCACGCGGTGTGACGTCATAGAACCGCATTGCAAATTTGCGAAATGCGTTTGTTATTTTTGGTAACTATTGCCGTTGCCTAGCGGAGTTTTATGTCAACACAAAATAAAATCGTCGGTGATGGTGGGTGTTATTGTGTTACTGTCTTGGTGACCTCTCTGAAGATGGTTAGTGTGAGCCGAAAGCTTAGAACCAAATTAATAAAAAATTATCCAAATGATGGAGAATTTTTGTCTTTATTTTCAACTGAAATTGAAGCTAAAATACGACGTTTAGAACGGCTCATGATTAAACATAATAGACATTCATTATCTCTTATATTTAACAGTATATGTTTAGAGAATATATATATATATATATATATATATATATATATATATATATATATATATACACGCAATTGAAATCACAATGATGATATATGTAAAACAGTAGGGAAAAAAGCAAGTGGATGCTATGCGGTTTTCCAACGGATAACCATCACTGTTTCATTTTCTTAAATTGGATCTGATTTATATCGTTTACCCAGCAGTACAAGTTAAACATTAAATCAAAGGCGAGGACAATATTATATTGACACAGTGTCAATATTATGTTGACACTGTGTCAATATTATATTGCCAATATAATATTTGACAATATAATATTGACAAATATCTCTCCTCATCATTTTATTTTCTTCATTTAATGTGCATCTTTGACCGTGCACATAGAGTAGTAGTTATTTATGCAGAAAATGGAATTGTTGTGTTGCTTCGTTTTGGTATAAATTCGTTGCTTCGTTTTGGTATAATTAGAAGATAACACAAACTTGAATTAATGATGTTTTTACATCAAGTTACAACCTTTAAATTTTGTGTGGATACAGGAGCAGACTAGCTAAATTCTCTTCACTGTGGGATGCTAGTAGTAAACGAGCCTATCCATTCTGGACTCTGACTACACAAAACTATTGTCCTTAACTCCTACTCCTACCAAAAGAAACGGTTCCTTATTTTGCCGCCCAATTTTGAATTCTTGACGTCAGTGTGTCTATTTTTTTCTATTTTTAGAACACTCGCCATTTTATAAACCATAACAGAATCAGTGTATCGGTTTCGTGTTCTGCTAATGTCTAATGCGTTCTCTTCATATTAATAATCTTATAAATCTTATAAATAACCTATCTTTTCTCCCACGTGCTACGGGTTAAATAGCAGGTAGGACTAAGCTTTCTAATCTTGGGTTCCAGCCAGTCTACTCCGAATTTCAAGCAACGGAAAACTACTCCACTATCTTTCTCTAATAAATAATGTTAATTTTAATGATGATAAACAAAAGGAAGCTTTGTAGAAAACTAATAGAATATGTTCTGAAGAAATATGCCATTAAAAATATCCTTTCGAAAATGCTAATAAGTTTCTAGATTGGATGTTATACTCATTAAACTAATGAAGTCATTTTCACAGTCATCATTTACACTCTTTGGGAACTTTTCCCTGAAGATGCATCTTATGTTTGCCTCATTAAAAATTCAATTTTCCTTCATCCTCTTAACTTTTATATTACACTTGGAATTTATACTTTGTCAGAAGATTTTATTTCAACATTGAATGCTAATTCTTATATCTATTTCCACAATGTCTGTCAGATATATTTTAACACAATATTTTACTTGCTTCTCGCTTTAAAATTTGAAGATTTATTTTATTTACTTATATATATATATATATAATAAATTTTAAATATTCTAATCATCACGAATTTGGACCAAAAAATTTAATTATTTTCGAAAGGTGTTTTGTAAAAAAAAACTTTGAAAATATTTTTGTGACAGTCATTCACTTACCTTATTTAATTTTGAACAATCTTTAAATAATCACGCAGATATACAAAAAAACATATATTTCTATTATTTAAAAATAAGTTTCAAATGCTAAAGGCTGACATTATTAATTAAACGTATTTTATTTAACGTAAACTTTTTCTTTATATACTTATATTTTCCTCGCAGGTTATTTTCACTTTTAAACATTAACCCAAATCATGTGTGCCTAAGGCAATGTGTAATGGACCTCGAAATTCTCGAGAGTTCAAAATGAAAAAGTATTTTCAGTCGCGGTATGGGCCATGTGTAGTTGATGTGCGTTGTGGTACAGTGGATATCGGCTCGGAACGAGAAACCGGGGAGCAGAGTTCGAATTCCAGCTGAATCCATTGCATTCACTTACTTGGGAAAGGTATTAATCCGTCTCTTCCTTCCAGTTATGAGTTAAATAGCAGGACAGATTGGGTTCTATAGCCTTGGTCGGCAACCAGTCTACCGCAGAAAGCAATGGCAACCTACTGCGGGATAATCTTCTGCCCATTCAGTCATGTCTCGAAAAAGACATGATCGCCCAAGCGTGTTTCACGTATGGCACTTAACGACTGACTGTAGTTGACCAAAAATGAAAAATCTCTGATTGTAAACACTAGAAACAGGCACTATAGTTTATACTTTTATTCAACAAATAAATCATCAGGAGCCTCTCAAGCTAGAACATTACTGAATTGGATTGTTTCATGGGGAGTAAGGAAGCTGTGTATATTTTGTAGAAAATATAACGGTTGACACAAGGGGTTTAACTTCTAGCGATCGAAGAAACATGCACTCGGGTGTCAGGTCTACAAACTACTTCTTTAGAAGAAGTCTTAGTGGAACTTCCTCAGTACCAGTCGAATACATATGAAACGTGTATGAATCAACCCAATGTAGCGAATCAAACTGAGAAGGTCTGATAGAATCAAAGGTAGTTCATCTGAACATCTACCCTGAAAATAGCAACAGTTAGATCGCTGTATGGCGGGAATTCTTTAATTAACTACAAGGTTGTGTAAACGTTTTTGAATTTTTGTGGTGAACCCTCGGACCCATCCAACTATCGCCCTATCAGTCTCCTACCAATATTCGGGAAAGTGTTCGAGGCTATAATAAATGCTGAAATAGTTCATCATCTCACCGCCCACAAGCTGTTCTCCGACAGGCAATATGGATTCCGATTTGACAGGTCCACAGCCGACCTGCTAACTACTGTAACGGAGTACATGCTACAGGCCCTTGATGAGTCTGACGAGGCTCGCGCGGTTGCTCTGGATATCTCCAAGGCTTTCGACAGGGTTTGGCACCCTGGCCTCCTATGCAAACTACGCGGTTATGGTATTACCGGTCGCCTGCTTGACCTAATCCAATCTTTCTTAAATAACCGCAAAATGAAGGTCGTTCTGAATGGGCGTGCCTCTTCGTCCTACAGCACGAATGCTGGTGTCCCACAAGGCTCTATCCTGGGCCCAACGCTCTTCCTTATTTTCATCAACGACCTCCCAGATGAGATCAGGTCCCAAGTAGGCATCTACGCAGATGACACTACAATATACTCCCGCTCCAGTAAGAAACCTGTCGTGGCGGACAGACATAATCTCGCTGCTGACCTTGAGCGGGATCTACACTCTGTGGTGAACTGGGGCAAGAAGTGGCTTGTCAACTTTAATTCCTCTAAGACCAAGCTGTTGTCTGTCAACCATTACAGGCAACCTCTTCTGCCTCCCATAAGCATGGACCAGATGATTCTCCCGGAGAGTAATACACTACGCCTCCTCGGACTTACCCTGTCCTCAGACCTCAAATGGAAGCACTATATTGAATCCATAGCAAAATCTACTGCTAAGAAGATTGGGTCACTATGTCGATCCAGGATGTTTTTTCCACCTGAATCCATCCTGCATATATACAAGTCAACCATCCGTCCGTGCATGGAGTACTGCTGCCATTTATGGTCAGGTGCCCCTGCCGTTCTCCTCAGTGTTCTTGACAAGCTCCAAAGGAGAGTCTGTAATGTGATAGGTACTGATCTGGCGACTCGTCTGCAGCCACTTTCCCATCGTCGAAATGTGGCCTCCCTCTGTCTCTTCTATAAATACTTTCATGGCTTCTGCTCGGATGAGCTTAAGTCACTGATGCCTCCTCAACAGGTGTTTACCCGTTCAACCAGACTGGCAACTGGGTCCCACCCATTCACAGTCAGGTTAGCCAAACGCAGACGAACAATTCTACCCTCCTGCAGCTTCCTCTCTCGCACTTCCCGCCTGTGGAACTCACTCCCGTATTCTTGCTTTCCTGACGGCTACGACCTCCAGAAATTTAAAAGCAAAGTTAATACTCACCTACTAACCACTGGCCTCTAGCTCTCTCTCCCCTCCCCTGTATAAGCTTCCCTTTCTCTCCGCCCATGTACCTGTCATTGCACCTGCTTTCTCAGTTTTCTATTGTTCCTTTCTAACTAGCTTGTACTCCTCACTCTTTTCTAATTAATCTTTCTACACTTATGTAACCCCCTGCACATCAGTGGCGTTTCTGCCTTGCTCGGGGTGAAATGATTAAAAAAAAAAAAAAAAAAAAAATCAAGGATAAAAAGTGAGTATTGGATAACACCAGCCCGGATATAGCAACAATTTTAGCCGGATCTAACTTTGTAAAATAGAACGTGGAAGAAGGAGGAGTTTGATACTCTCAGGAACGGTTCAAGGAAGCGTACATTTTGTTCAAGTCTCTTAAGCAATGCAAGAGTTCCATTTCAGGTTTGGTGTGAGCTTGAGCTTCAAGACATTCAAGGAAAGCAGAATCATTTTATTGAGAAATATTCTATAGTTATTCCTTTTACGAACAATAGAATTAAACTTCATGTCAATTTGGTCTGTTTTGATACTCATTTAAATATTAGTTTGTCCTTTCTAAGATCTTGAGCAAATAAACTCTTTGAAAAGTCACAAATTCCTTGAAGACCTCCTACAGAAGGTTGCCGAAGAAAGTAACAAGAAAAGACTAGAAATAAACTGCAAGAAAACCGAATGAATGGTCATCAGTAAAAAGGGCAGCCCAATATGCCAAATACAGATCGGGGATACTAAAATCAAGCAGGTACAAAATTTAGATACCTGGGAAGTGTTCTAACAGGAGACGGAAAGTGAGACACAGAGATCCGAAGGCGAATTGGCATGGTGAAGGAAGCATTCCAGAAGTTGATTAAAGTATTAAGAAACAGGACAATTTCGCTAGAAACAAGGAAGAGAGTACTGGATTGCTACGTGCTGTCCATCATTCAATATGGCAGTGAATGCTGGACAATATCATCAAAGATGAAGTAAAACCTTGAAGTAACTGAAATGTGGTTCTACAGGAGGATTCTGCGAATATCATGGATCGAGCATGTTAGCAATGATGAGGTCTTGGAAATAATGGAAACAAAAAAGAAATTAACACTGAGCATTAGGAAGAGACAGGTGACGTTGCTGAGACACGCAATGAGGAAGGAGGGCTTGGAGAATCTGATACTAACAGGCCAGATAGTGGAAAAGAGACAGGGGAAAGCAACGGATAACATATTTGAAGGACCTAATCAGGTGGATGAAGGAACGAGGGTTGCATGGTGTAACAGGAGAAAGCATGCTAAGAGGCACCAGGGATAGGAAAACGTGGAAAGCCATGATCGCCTACGTCCTGAAGGGACAGGGCACATAGAAGAAGAAGAAACAATTTATTTACAGTATTGAAAAATCGTGATTGAAAATTAATAAAAAATATTCGTCTTCGAATGTTTTTTTTTTTTCATTTTTGGTTGTTCTGCAACATTTTTAGATTTTTGAATTGGTAAATTGCCAGATCACTTGGTTGAATTCGCAGCTATATTATATAATATCTAACAATATTCAGAAGTAGACCGGGCCTTCACGGCCATCTCCGTCACCGCTCCCATACAAACAGGAGAGAGAGAATTAGGAGAGAAGACGACGATCCTGATGGTTTATGTACATTTTAATCTATATACACTCTACATGACTTAATATTGTAGAAAACAGTACTATGCTGTATTGTTATCCTACAATATATTATATTCGGAACTGTCACTGTATTTGTATGTGTGTCTGCAAAAAAGTGAAAGAGGATTTGGGAGCATATTCATTGCAGTAAAATCGGGTAAATATAGAAAGGAATTTTTGTAAAACCAGCAGTCTAGCCCGGCGTTGCTCGGGTGTAATGAAAGCTTTAAAACTAATCCATGTTCCCGGAGCTCAGACTCTTTGGATGTTGGTACGAAAGACTAAAACGCAATAGTTGTTTCCAGTTAAAGCTAAACCGTAGACTGAAAGAAAAATGAATGGATGTAAATCAAATTTTCATTTCCTAGTATCGATATCAAATTTTCTGCACTATTGTAAGAACTGCAAACTTGAAACTCTTGAATATCGTTTCTTATGTCTTTCTCTATGAGTGTATCAAATTTGATTAAAATCAGACCATTCCTTCTATAACCCGATTTGTTCAATTATCGATTTTCGATATTTATCGGGGGTACCTCGACACAAAACCTAGCTAAGAACACTCACAGACGCTTGTAGTACAACTGTGCAAACTTTCAAGAAAATTGGTTCAGCTGTTTTGGAGTCTATAGGTAACGGACGCACACACACATAGACTCACACACACACACACACACACACACAAAGTTTCATTTATAAATAAGTTTAGATTTGTATTTTCTCTGGCTAATAGCTTGAGCAGAAATTTTGCGTTCCTAAGTGGGACAGAGAAGAGAAAATTGATCTCCAATCCAGACCTATCACACATCAATCAAACAGTATTTACCATCAAACAGATTCAAGACTGGAAACCTGTTGTGTATTTTATCCAGTTCCTCCCTATTTTTCCACAACAAGCAAAAATATCAAGCGAATACCTTTTTCTCGAATGAAATAAAAAAAATTTCCGCTATCAGTCAGTCGTGTGATAAAGCCTAAAACATGCGTAAATGCCATAATGGACTGCAAAGATTGATCAATTGACCCTGTTGACACATAAGAAACATGATGGCAGTAAAAGCGACAATTTTATCTACTTAAACGAGACTGAATTTGTTCAACGATTTAATCCTTTTTTCCATCGACAGAATCTTCTGGCATCAGTCAGTTAAGTGCCACATGTGTTACACGCTTTGGGCGATCATGTCTCGAAAGAGACATGACTGACTGGGCAGAAGATTATCCCGCAGTAGGTTGCCATTGCTTTCTGCGGTAAACTGGTTGCCAGCCAAGGCTATAGAACCCAATCTGTTCTATTACTTGACTCATAGTTTGAGGGGGAAGACATGTATTATATTACTAAGTAGCAACTGGTGGGGGATCAGTTTATTACTTCATAACAATATAAAACTGATCCCCACTTTATTTCCAGTAGAAGACTTAATCATGTTTTCAACTATTACATTCAGTCAGTTAGTTAAGTGCCATACGTGATACACGCTTTGTGCGATCATGTCTCTAAAGAGACATGACTGACTGGGCAGAAGATTAACCCGCAGTAGGTTGCCATTGCTTTCTGCGCTAGACTGGTTGCCAGCCAAGGCTATAGAACCCAACATATCCTATTATTTAGCACATAACTGGAGGAAAGAGACGGATTAATACCTTTCCGAAGGGTATTTGTGAGTAAGGAATGCTAGAGAATCAACTGGAATTTGAACTCAGCACCCCGATTTGTCCTTCCGAGTCGATATCCACTGCATCAAAACGCGCATCCCTTTGGCATCATCCTTCGAAAAAGACGATAATGTGGTCATTCGTCCGTTAGACACAAGATGGTTGTTACATTTTGAACAACGTGAATTCTTTTTTCGCAATGTTTAATTTGTACTTGGAGGGTTTATGGTTAAGATGTTGAGCAACTGTGCAGGGAAATATTTATTTCCAATTATGAAATTTACGATGGAAGAGCATCTCCTGAACAATGTACATGCAGAGTAAATGACATTATTAACTTCAAGCAAATCGTAAATCAATTCCTAGAGAAGAAATCTTACAAACGTTAGTTCTGATTAATAATTCATAATTCATATGTCACCACTTCCGTATGTACAGCTTTACCAATTATTATTTATGCGAGGTTTGATCAATAGGTATCGGGACAGGTGCTATAAAAAGAAAACTACAACATGTATCAATTCGGCATTTAACCTCCTTCGAAGAAGGCCCCTTCTAAATCCGCACACTTTTTCCAGCGTCGTTTTCATTAATGAAAGCATTCTTCGAACTTCTTTTTTTATATTGAGCAGCTGCATCGTTGCATTTTGTTGGAAGTTTTGAAATTCTGTTCATTTCAAGTGAGTTTTTACTGATTTATTCATTTTCTATGGGTTGCAGTTTGTTTTAAAGCAAGAAAAGAAATTTTTATTGAGATTGTAAGAATTCTTTTTGAAATAATACTGATTTTATGATACAAGTTTTTTTTATCGTATCACCCCGAGCAAGGCGGTAATGCCACTGATGTGCAGGGGGCTACATAAGTGTAAAAAGATTAATTAGAAGAGAGTGAAGAGAAAGACGAACCAGTTAGAAAGGAGCAAGAGAAGGACGAGAATGCAGGTGGGATGACAGATTCAAAGGTTCAGAGAAAGGAAAGGATATACGGGGTGGTGAAAGAGCTAGTGTCCAGTGGTTAGTAGATGACTATTGACTTTGCATTTAAATTTCTGGATGTTGTAACCGGCAGGAAAGCAAGAATATGAGAGCGAGTTCCACAGGCGGGAAGTGCGAGAGAAGAAGCTGCAAGAGTAGAATTGTCGTCTGCATTTGGTTAATCTAACTGTGAAAGGGTTAGCTTATTAATTAACTCATGTCTTGTGGGGAGATAATTGCGCATGATTGAATATAACAAACCCAAATGGAACTGGAACTCGTCTCTCCAATTAAGAATCCAGAGCCATTATCCATTACACCACCCGCACAACCAAGTTTACGGCACCTGGTATTCCCAAGAGGTCACACATCTATCCTCATATAGATACCAGACTCAAAGTTGCTTAACTTCGTTGATCGTACAAGAATCGGTAAATTCACGTAGGATTTGATTTTTACGTTGATTTTTAAAAAGAAAAAGTCACAAGTAGCGAGATCTGGGCATTTAGGTGGCGGTTGTCATGCTCATTGGCCGAAAACCTCTGCACCAAGCCATGGTCAATGATGGAAACTTTATGCTGTTGTGAAACACGACTACACACTTTCCTTCCAAGCACTGCTATAAACAACTCCGTGTAGCTTCGTTATCATAGTAACGATTCTATGTTGAAATTGTTTTTTTTATCTTGACCAACAGTATAGCTCGGCGTTGCTTGGGTTTGAAAGCTTTAAAACTAATCCATGGTCCTGGAGGTCAGACTCTTTGGACGTTGCCACAAAAGACTAAAAAGCAATAATTGTTTCCAGTCAAAGCGAAACCGTATATTGAAAGAAAAATGAATGGATGTAACTCAAATTTTGATTTCTGGTATCGATGTCAAATAAGTTTTACGTTGCAAACTGAATTTTGAAGGCTAAATAAGTCCTCTGAGTAAATGGTATCATGGCTTAGACTAAGAACTACAATTATACCTACTTACAGCAAAACCCGAAGCAAAAACCAAGATAAAAGGGCTGAAAACCTGATTTTGATCAGAGCCGATAGGATATCGGGATGTCGATTTCCAATATCGGAGTCAAATAAGCCATCCAAAGATAAACTAACCTAAGTCCATGAAAACTTATCGTGTCCATCGGGAGTAAAATTGGAGAAAATGAATCATGTTGATGTCTGAATATCAGATTCGATAAAATATCGGGAGTATCGATTTCCAGTGTCGGGAAAAATGAGTCGTCTGGGAAGATCTAATGATGTCTGATACTAAAAACTATAATTTTACCAAGTTAGACCCAATTATGCAGCAAGAAACACGATAACAGGGCTGAAATCCTGATCTTGATCAGACCTGATCGGATATCGGGGTTTCGATTTCCGATATCGTGGGAAATCGGAAAAAATAAGTAGCTCATGACATGACCGGAAACGTAAAAAATATTTGTGTTAAGTTTGGTGAAAATCGGATAAAAATTATGGATTTGTATAAAGGACACACACACACACACACACACACACACAAACATCTTGCCTTTTATATATATAGAGGATACATTGTTTAAACATTTTTGTTGATTAATCCGTTTTACTGTATTTTTTGTTTCAGCATTGATTTTGTGAACGTACCAATAAATGAGTATGGAGAACTTCCCTGGACAAAAATTATCATCAAGATTTTGCTTTATCACCTAGAGTCTCCATTTTATAACCTGTAAAAAGTTGACAGATATTGACTATTCATATTGACATAGCTATCACTGAGGACACTATTACCAATGTGACAGTTCTTCTACATTACCTAGAAAATGAGGTCAACAATGTTGGACTCTATGTCAATGCCTCTAAAATTTAATTTATAGGTTTCAACCAAAAATGTCTCAGGTAAATCAATAACATCTCTCGAATCTTTTACGTACCAAGGAAGCGAAATTAATTCTACTGAAAACGATGTGAAATTTCGCATAACTTTAGGCAGTTTTGCATAGCTAAAGTCTGGGCTGTATATACTCATGAATGATAGGATCTATCAAGGCTTAATGCAAACTGTCTCAAATCAATAAAATCTGTCGAATCTTTTACATACCTAAGAAGCGAAATAAATTCTACTGGAAAAGATGTGAAGATTCGCATTGCGAAAGCCTGGGCCACTTTGAACAAAATAGACGTAATCTGAAAATCTTATCTACCAAACAACATTAAACGGAGATATGTTCGTGCCACTACAGAGGTGGTATTAATGTATGGTGCCACCGCTTGTAGATTAACTAAAACCCTTGAATCAAAGCTTCATGGAACCTACACACGGATGCTGAGTTATACTTAACATCTTTTGGAGACAACATCAAACTAAAGCACAGCTCTTTGGAGCAATCACTGATATTTCTATAGTCTTACACGAACGCAGAATGCACTGCTGGCGAGCAAAACAAAAACTCGTGTGTGATCTACTGTTCTGGACATCTAGTCATGGAGCAAGACGAGTTGGTCATCCAGCAACCACCTACATTGACCAGCTATTTTATGACACAGAATGCCTACCTATCGTCCTTCTCACCTTGAACAGTGGTGTTTAGCGTGATTGATTCATGAATGTCCGAACTAACTTGATCAAATAAAAAAAAACAATATTACTATCGATTTTATTCACGGTAGCGGATGGAATCCTGATGCAATCCCATTCCTATCGCCTACAATGCCGTAAACATGATCCTACTTTATTTTAATCATTTCACCCCAGCCATGGTAACAGAGCCTCTAAGACAAGATAAGCTATTAGGCGTGAAAGAATAAGAGAAAAAGATTAGAAAATAGAACAATAAAAGAATATTAGCAGTAATACGCAGATTAAAAGTTCTGATTCGTTTGTGACAAGGTCGCTTCCGTAACGTAAACAGATAACAACCAAAGAATATTTGAGAAACATCTCTCTTTCTGTGTAGAATATCTCTAGCTTTTAACGAATATTATCTTACGGCTTAGAATAAGCATTTGTTCCTCTTAGATCAGATTTTAGCTCGGAAACGCGAGCAAATTTTTATCCATATCAGACCTCCTTCTTCTTCTATGTACCTTGTCCTTTTAGGACGTAGGCGATCGTAGCCTTCCACGTTTCCATGGTGGCTCATAGCACGCTTTCTTCTGTAACATCATGCAAGCCCCGTTCTGTCATCCACCTGGTCAGGCCCTTCAAATATGTTATCCGCTGTTTTCCTCAGTCTCTTTTTCTTTCTATCTGTCCTATTAGTATCAGATTCTCCAAGCCCTCCTTCCTCATTGCATGTTTCAGGAACTTTAGTTGTCCCTTCCTGATGCTCAGTATTAATTTCCTTTGTGTTTCCATTCTTTTCAACACCTCATCATTGCTCATGTACTCGGTTCATGATATCCGCAGCATCCTTCTGTAGAACCTCATTTCATTTTCTACAAGTTTTTCCTTCATCTTTGATTATATTGCCAAACATTAACTGACATATTGAAGAACTGACATCACATAGCAATCTAGCATTCTCTTCTTTGTTTCTAGTGAAAATTTTCTGTTTTTTAATACTTTATTCTGCTTCTGGAACGCGTCCTTCGCCATGCCAATTTGATCTCTTCTTTGCGAAATTTCAAAGTTTATTATTTTTCATTCATTTCGTTTGGGTTTCAACTCTCTCTCTCTCTCTCTCTCTCTCTCTCTCTCTCCTCTCTCTCTCACTCTCACTCTCTCTCTCTCACTCTCTCTCACTCTCACTCTCACTCTCTCTCTCTCTGATTCCCTCAGTAAGTTTATTTTATATATCTGATGTAATTGTAATTATCCATTTGTTTTCCTATTTTTCTCCGAATTACTTAATAGATACCTCGATGTGTTTTCGTGATGCTTTTCTAACTTCTCATCACTTTATATCACTATTTTTTCACTATTAAGAAAATATTGATTGACACTTCATTTAAATTTTTGGCGATCAAAATCGACTTGAAAGCAAGAGCCCGGAAGAAAGTTTCACAAACGACAAGTACGAAATAATAAACTCTTCGCGTAGAACTTACGGTTACATCTAGCTATTCAGCTGTAAATTAGTAAGATAAAAAAAATAATATTCTATGTGTAATTTGTACCAAGAATTGAAAAGTATGATCGTTATGGCCTTCCATAGCTTAAAATTTATACTGTTAGAATTTTGAAGATTTTCTCAGCGAAAACACATATTGATGCTTTTTTTTCCGACTAAAAATCTTTCTGTGGGAATTTTTATACTCGATTTGCAAGTATTTATAACAGAAAAATAGCAGGATGTCTCGGATCAATCGAAGAATACTTTTGAAACGTGGTGAGGAAAATATTCGTTTAATTTATTGATAGACAACTAATGTTCACAGAAGTTCAGATGGTGAAGAAAGCAGAATGCGTCAGCCGAAACGTCGTCTTGAAACCAGAAAGGTATAAGATTATTATTTGGATCATTCATGAAATAATGGAAATAACAATTGCCAGAATTTCAGAAAGCCGAAGAACGCGTAGACCGGAAGTTAATGATAAAGAGTTTAAGAATGTTAGAAATTTGTCTGCTCATGCTCTCATGCCCTTTTCTCCATTCACTCCACTCCCCCCATCATACTAGTATTCTCATCTTTCTATAACCCTCTTCCTGATACCCCCTATAACCTGTCCCTCTTTCTCGTCACTTTCCTCTTACGTAACCCCCTGCCCACTAGTGGCTGTAAAACTGACTTGCTTTGGGTGAAATGATTAGAAATAATTAAATAATAAATAAATCGGGAAATAATAAAATCCCAGACTTTTAATAAAGATTTAAATCATATGCATTCTCGCTAAGACTAAACATCAATTACAAGAAGACGGAAGATAGAGGCCTCAAGATGCGAGGCGTCACATTCAAACAAGTACAAATATTTAACTATCTGGAACATGTTTTAACAGCCAGATAATTGCAGTACGTGATACACGTTTGCGCGATCATATCTCTTTCGATCCATGACTGTCTAGGCAGAACATTTTCCCGCAGTAGATTGCCATTACTCTCTGTGTGAGACTGGTTGCTAATCAAGGCTATACATCCCACACTGGCTTGTTATTTAACCCATACCTGAAGGGAGAAAGATGAATTCATACCTTCTTAAAGGGATTTGTACGTAAGTGAATGAAACCAATTCGGTTCGGATGTCTCATTCCAAGTCGATATCCATTACACAACAACGAATATTTTAAAATTTAACCAAAAATATGACAGCGAAATCTGAAAACATTAGAATGATGTCAGATTTCTTCCATTACCAAAAAATTAATTTATTGAGAAACAGGAAAATATCGTTTTAAACAAAGAAAATTATTTTACATCAGTCAATATTATAGTAAACGCTAGACAATTTTTTAAATTTTTACTGATGAAAAGAAAACCTTCTGCCTTTGTTTTATGCGTTTCTACAGATGGATGATGAGGATGTCATGGACGGTACATTTAAATAACGACAAATTTTGAAATAAAATGCAAGCAAAAAGGACAATAACAGGAGAAGGAAAGTGTGACACAGAGATCTGAAGGCAAATTGGCATGGCGAAGGACGCGTTCCAGAAACTGAGTAAAATACTAAGACACGGAAAAATTTCACCAGAAACAAAGAAAGAGAGTGTTAGATTGCTATGTGATGTCAGTTCTATAATACGGCAATGAATGCTGGACAATATCATCGAAGATGAGGAAAAAATTGAAGAAGAAATGTGGTTCTACAGAAGGATGCTGTGGATATCATGGACCGAGCATGTGAGCAATGGTGACGTTTTGGAAAGAATGGCAACGAAAAGAAAATTAATAGTGAGTATCAGGAAGAGACAGCTGAAGTTCCTTAGAAATGCAATGAGGAAGGAGGGCTTGGAAAATCTGATACTGACAGGCCAGATAGAAGGAAAAAGAGAGAGGAAGGCAGCGGATAACATATTTGAAGGACCTGAACAGGTGGATGACGGAACGGGTGTTGCGTAGAAAAAAACATACTAAGAGCCATCAGGGATAGGTAGACGTAGAAAGCCATGATCACCTACGTCCTGAAAGGACAGGGCACATAGAAGAAGAAGAAACTTGAGATCAATAAGAGAAAGCTAAAATTTCTGAAGCTTACAATAAGATGAGTTTGACACGCCTATGTTGAAGGCAAAGTGGGAGGAATGAAACAATGAGTAACTTATATAAAGAGCTTGTGTAAATGGACGGTAGAACAGTGATTGGTTGGGGGGGGGTATTTTAAGAGTGGGGAATATTAGTGCTACAAAAAAAGGAAGGCATGAGGGGGCTACGATAGTCAACGTCCTGAAGATATACGACACTTAAAAGAAGATATTTTTGCTTTATAAAAATGTTTGGCTTAGAACTTTATCGCGACTTAATAATTACAGATAATTTTCCTGTCAGACACGATTCCATTAGATGTACAATATTGATGTAAAGCCAGCGATTGTGTGGTCGTATGTATTTTATAGCCTGCCAAATTGCTAAAATCCAGTCGTTGAAAATTACTCTCTAAGGGAAACTTCACTCGAAGATGAAGGTGGGTCAGGTGGCGCTGATATCCGATAAAAATTGTGATAAGCACAGATCAATTTAGGACTAAAACATTTATTTCAGACGAAACATCTGAAAAGAAATATCTTCCTGACAATGCAAAAACTGAAATCCTCCTAATTTTAGGCGCCTGTGGATGTGAAGGTATTGTAATGTTAAGAGGCTTGAAGTGAGAAATTGTCGAGCCGGGTTCGAATTGCCGTAGAGTTCGTTACATTATTTTTCACACTAATACCCTTGGGAAAGGTCTAAATCCATGTATTCATCCCCTAGCTAAGAGTTAAATATTAGAACGGACTAAAATCTCTAGCTGTGGTCTGCAAAAGGTATAGAAGGATAACTCTGGATTCAAAACTGTTTGTGGCCCGAGGGGGACAAATACTTCAACTGTAACTAAGGTCCGCTCAGCATACTTGCGATATAAACATCTGGGGTTCTTGAAGAAAAATAAATGGGTTTGAGAATATGGAAATGGTTAGAAACGAGAAACCATGTTGAAGATTAGAAATCACTCCGATTTACAGTGTTGCCTTCAAATCGAAGCAACCATGTTGATGATAATGAAGACATAACCACTTTTTTAAAAGCAATCATGGAACTGTCTATGTTAAACAGTTCACAAGAAAGAACTCAGGAAAAAATATTGCCTGGTTAAATTATGCGATAAAAAGAACAAATAAAAACTATGGTTAAAAATTATTCATATATACATGATTTTCTGAGCGCCGCTCATATGTAACACAAGGACAAAAGTATGGGACACCCAGTGAGGATCTAACTCGCTACTCAATTGTAATGATTCAAGCGAGACAAGCTAGCTAACCATTACACCACGCCGAGGTGCCCAAATTATTCATAAATACTAAATTTTTATTTCGAAGAAATGGATGTGCGTGTTGCTTAGAGACTGTTGGAAAGTGATATTAGGGTGCAGAGTTCAAATCCCAACTTAGTCCGATCCGTTTGCTTTCTCACAAACACACCATAGAAAGGTATAAATCCAACTAATTTACCCTCGCCTCACTCACGTGTTAATAGCGGATGGCGTAGAGTCACCATTGGGAAATGCCACTGATAGATCAGTAGCAGTGGTAGTTAAGGAGGATATAAAGCTCTCCACGGTGAAAGCAGAGGTAGGTTAGTGACGAAAACAAAAGAAAGAATTTTTTCAATTGATCTCAACGGAGGAGGACGGAATTAGAGAGAATGAAGCGACTTTATGGGAAACGGCGGCAGAAGTAGTGTTTATTGTGTTGTCCAATCAGGCACTCAAGACAATAAAAATAAAGAAAGGAGAAGGGCCTTACCATTGAGAGAAAGGGTAAAGCTTTATAAAGCGGAAAGGAGAGAACCAAAGACGAGAAGAACATGAATGAGGAGAGCAAACCATGTGAAGTCGAAAGACATGGAGGCAGACGAAAACTCCTGTTAGAGAAAGAGAGTAGGGACAACAGCAAGTAGAAACTGTTGATGGCGAAGCAGAGAATAGGAGAGGCGGAGAAATCGAAATCTCAATAATAAAATAAGGCAGTGAACAATGGGGGGGGTCGATGTGTTCGGCGTCAGTGCGCAACGGCACCGGGCTCGTTCGAAACCCTATCAGGTAACTAACAAAAAGAGCTGTTGGGGGAGATGGAGATTTGGTTAGCTCACCATGAAGGGCGGAGGAAACTAACCGGTGGTGCTCTTGTTGGCCTGTACATGGACGCGTGTTTATGTCCGGCGATGTCTTTGAAGAAACACGACATTTGTGGACGAAGCGCCGCACATCTGTCAGAATTCTGTCAGCCTACTAAAGGTAGTTTAAGAGCAGAAGAAAGGTTTAAGTTTAAAAGTTAAGAGAAGAAAGCAGTAGGAGTACGCTAGAATTATTAGATAAATACACAATAAAATGAGTGGTTAAAGGAATAAAAACAGGGAAATCTTATTACCCTTACAGGAATGCTTGGTAAATGGATTCGGACGCCTCTGCTGCTGCTGCTGCTGCTGCTGCTGCTGATGATGATGATGATGATGATGATGACGACGACGACGACAGCAGGTTGGAAACACAGCCAAAATACCATTTTCAATAAAATAAGTGAAGTTATAATAACCAGGTCGAAATGGTTGGTTACTCATTTGATAGATTTGAACCCGCAGGAACTGCTGTTGAACCAGATGGAGAATTAATTGGCTAAGCTCGACGTGGCAAGAAACCTGGTAACCGAGAATTATATCGAAAAAAAAAAGATATCTGAGATTACTATACTCTATAGAGCTGGGAACAACCATATTGGAAGTCCAGTAGCGAGAAATGAAGAATTATCTGAAAGGAATCAAACTTCTACAAACAAGAGGAAAAAGAAAACAGATACAAAAGACAACTAAAAATTTTACTAAAAACATGACACAACTAAAGAGAAAATTAAATCAATATATATAAGGAAAAAGAAATTTTTAAATAATTATGCAAGTACCCGACTACATGTAAGAAACGGTAACGCGTTTGCAATTGGACTCAGTGGTTAGTCGATGGGGAGTAGAGATGAATGCGAGGAGGCGAGAAGAATGACACGTCCAGAATAGATTCAAATGTTTGGCTGCAAAAAAACCTACTTCTCCGTCACCACGTACCAAAAAACGTTATTTACCTCCCTACACACATAAACACATATATCATAGGTTCAACTTTTTGGTATCGTCAACCTTTCGGTATCGTCATCATTTCGGTATCGTCAACATTTTGGTATCAACCTTTTCGGTATTGTCAAAATTTCCCATATCGTCAACATTTCGGTATCGTCAACATTTCGGCATCAACCTTTTCGGTATCGTCAACATTTTGGTATCGTTAACATTTCGGTATCGTCAACATTTCGGTATCGTCAACATTTCCGTATCGTCAACATTTCGGTATCGTCAACATTTCGGTATCGTCAACATTTCGGTATCAACCTTTTCGGTATCGTCAACATTTCGGTATCGTCAACATTTCGGTATCAACCTTTTCGGTATCGTCAACATTTCGATATCTTCAACATTTCGGTATCAACCTTTTCGGTATCGCCAGCATTTCGGTATCGTCAACATTTCGGTATCGTCAACATTTCGGTATCGTCAAAATTTCGATATCGTCAACATTTCGGTATCAACCTTTTCGGTATCGTCAACATTTCGATATCGTCAACATTTCGGTATCGTCAACATTTCGGTATCAACCTTTTCGGTATCGTCAACATTTCGGTATCGTCAACATTTCGGTATCAACCTTTTCGGTATCGTCAACATTTCGGTATCGTCAACATTTCGATATCGTCAACATTTCGGTATCAACCTTTTCGGTATCGTCAACATTTTGGTATCGTCAACATTTCGGTATCGTCAACATTTCGATATCGTCAACATTTCGGTATCAACCTTTTCGGTATCGTCAACATTTCGGTATCGTCAACATTTCGATATCGTCATCATTTCGGTATCAACCTTTTCGGTATCGTCAACATTTCGGTATCGTCACCATTTCGGTATCAACCTTTTCGGTATCGTCAACATTTCGGTATCGTCAACATTTCGGTATCAACCTTTTCGGTATCGTCAACATTTCGGTATCGTCGACATTTCGATCTCGTCAACATTTCGGTATCAACCTTTTCGGTATCGTCAACATTTCGGTATCGTCAACATTTCGGTATCGTCAACATTTCGGTATCGTCAACATTTCGGTATCGTCAACATTTCGGTTTCGTCAACTTTTCGGTATCAACCTTTTCGGTATCCTCAACATTTCGGTATCAAACTTTTCGGTATCGTCAACATTTCGGTATCGTCAGCATTTCGGTATCGTCAACATTTCGGTATCAACCTTTTCGGTATCGTCAACATTTCGGTATCGTCAACATTTCGGTATCGTCAACATTTCGGTATCAACCTTTTCGGTATCGTCAACATTTCGGTATCGTCAACATTTCGGTATCGTCAACATTTCGGTATCAACCTTTTCGGTATCGTCAACATTTCCGTATCGTCAAAATTTCGGTATCGTCAACATTTCGGTATCAACCTTTTCGGTATCGTCAACATTTCGATATCGTCAACATTTCGGTATCAATCTTTTTGGTATCGTCAACATTTCGGTATCGTCAACATTTCGGTATCGTCAACATTTCGGTATCAACCTTTTCGGTATCGTCAACATTTCGGTATCGTCAACATTTCGGTATCGTCAACATTTCGGTATCAACCTTTTCGGTATCGTCAACATTTCCGTATCGTCAAAATTTCGGTATCGTCAACATTTCGGTATCAACCTTTTCGGTATCGTCAACATTTCGGTATCGTCAACATTTCGGTATCAACCTTTTCGGTATCGTCAACATTTCGGTATCGTCAACATTTCGGTATCGTCAACATTTCGGTATCAACCTTTTCGGTATCGTCAACATTTCGTTATCGTCAACCTTTTCGGTATCGTCAACATTTCGGTAACAGAGTAACTTATTTCCTAACGCTTTATTTTGAACGCACAACAAGATTTTTAAAACGCATAACAAGAAGTTAAAAAAAGATTTGTTCGGCAAGATCTACTTCTTCTATCTATTTTGGTCTTTTCCTATCTATGTATTTACCTAAATTTAGCTCTCTCTTCCTTACCATGTATGAGTTTTTCTATGTCACTTTTAAACTGGTTATATCTGGGGATCCATATTTATCTATCTTTCTATCAGTCTATTTCAGTCTATTCTTATCTATCTATCTATCTATCTATCTATCTATCTATCTATCTATCTATCTATCAGTGGTCCCTATTATAGAAAAAGCACTGAGCGTCCTGTTCGGAATGGTGGCTGACGACGATATCGAGTCTATAAGAAAGAAACTGGGAAAGGTAGAAATAGATCAAAGAGTGTTAATCCAGTTGGTGAGAGAAAGCGTGTCGATACTGAATGGGACAAGAATAGAGCTAAGATAAGATATAAGTAAAGCTCTTCTTGTAAAAGAAGAATAGTAACCGGGAAGAAAAAATTCATACGACTAACACGCAAACTGTAAAGGATGCTACGAACGCCATAAGTACACGAATATATATAAAAAAAAGAAAAGAAAGGAAGAAACTATAAGGGGTACTGCGAGCCCCATATATACATTCAAACACATTATATATATAAAAAGAAACTTTAAGGGGTGTTGCGAACCCCGTATATGTAAAACATTGCATGATATAAACAGAAGTGGAAGAAAGAAATTTAAAACGTTGCATGAAATAAACAAAAGGAAAGACCTTTCACATGTTGCATAATATAAGACGAAGAGGAAGAAAATTATTTCAAACGTTGCATGATATAACCAAAAGAAGAAAAGAAACATTTTAAACGACGCATGATGCATGACAAAAAGTGTTATTTATAGATTTGGGTTTAGTGTGTTATATACAAGAAAATGACAAAAATCGATAAGGGAAGAGATGTAACACTATTTTTGGTACCAAAAAAGGGAAAAGAGAAGATAATAATTTAATCTTTTTCTTTCTTTCTTCTTCGGCTACTAGAGCTAGGCGAGAGATATGTTTAGACCACACAAGTGAAATAGATAACATTTTTTGACTCAAAGATGCTTATCGCAAAAATCGGAAAATCAATTTTCTCTAAAAATGAGTTTCCCCGTTATTGAAAAATTTAACGATCATTGATAGAAGAGACAGCTGTCTGAAAAAAAAAGCATAGTGGATAAGAAGACAAAATTCTTGGAAATAAAGTCTCCTGGTTTCTTGTGGAATCTTGCGACGCTGAGAATTAAAGGAGAAACATGTGATTTTCTTTTCCACCAAAGCAAGTTACTTTCTTATAATGATTGAAATGATAAAGTTACAGATGCAAAATGACAACACACCGAATGCAGAAAAAAACGATCATTAAAATTTGATCGTTGGACTGAAAAACGCGCCTCGGTCGGTAGTAGAAGACACAGAGGAGTGAAAGAGACTGGGCTGATCAGAAAACCAATAAAATAGTACCCCGATGAATTTCGGGAAAGTCGAGAAACGTTTCACGCCCCTCAAGCAATAGAGAGAGACACTCCCACAGGAAAGAGAGAGACGAGGTTGATCAGGTGACCAAAAGAAGGAGCACTTATTGGTCATTTAAGAATGCTAAGTTTACCCAAAGTGCATCCCAGCCACAAACGCTAAATGCGATAATCATTATAAGCGCATAGATAGTTCAGTACAGTAGGGTTGGACAGAAACAGAGCGATTTGTCAAGCGAGACATGTTGTCACGTGACTGCCTACCTTAGAAGAAACTCCGATTTTAACTTGGTGCCAGTCCGACCAAATTAGATGAAGTGTTGCATCCTATAGAAGGTGTGGGTTGCAATTATAGTTATCTGCATGCAAGAGTAATAAACTGCACTGAACAGAATGAATGTATATAAACTCCTTGCTAATTTTACAAAGATTTCCTTTTCCAGCTCTGTCTGGATCATCGATGCAGCGGAGTGTCGGCGATTTTCAACCCAAAACGGCTCTGTAATCAATCAAGCACAACGTGGGCAGAGCCCGGTTTGGAACAAAGTGATAGACTCCCGATCGGTTGCGAGATTGTAGGCGTCGACACTAAGGCGTGGAGGTTCACACATGGTATTCTCAGTATCCTTGTGGAGAATTATGTTCCGAGGCCAAAGAGGAAGAGAATTCATAGGTCGCAATAGAGATATTTAAATTAGTGCGAAGACATGTGGCAGTCGTTTTGAAAGAAAAGATTCAGCGCTACAGAAATTAGAGCGAACGCCACAAATATTGGAGAATGAAAGTTTGATCTCGTTAGGCGATTTTTCATTTGCTGGTTTACACATATTTCATTATTTTCATGATATCTGCCATAAGATGGTTTGTTTTAAAAACAAAAAGGTTCAAAGAATTATCACTGTCTATCGTCTATGGCAATACAAACCGGCCGGAAGGACGGAAAGACTAAAGCATAATGTGGCCACGGTGTTGTCCACCGGGAATGTATGCAGGGTTATCTTCCCCTGCGCGACTTGACAGACAAATACTTTGATATCATGCTACCGTTGATCGGGTCAACCTGGAGGAGCCGTAGAGTAATGGATTGGATTGAGGAATCGTATTGAATTTCAGTCGATGAAAGGCATGAGCTTATTTTTCTTTTCCCAGCTATAGGTAAATAGGACAGACTAAATTCTATAGCCTTGGTTAGCAACCAGTCTACCACAGTAAGAATTTGCAGCCTACTACGGGAAAATCTTCACTCTACATGCGGTTGCAGCCGCATGAACGCCACCACAACTACAAGTAAAATTAAGAGCAACCTCTCTAATCGCCACCAAAGTGTTCGGGCTCCATACTACCAGAAAATTGCCAACCCGGTAAACTTATAATGAAAATTTGTAACCGCAGAACTGGCAGATCTCTAAAAAGCCAAAACAGTTAAATCGTAATGGCCAATGGAGTAAAGAATCTCTAAACCATACCCTTGAAAGGACAAAAAAAAACAAGATAAAACTATACTCATAGTATTCCCATTATTCTCGTGTAGAACCACTTTTCTGTTGCTTCAGGTCTCTTATTCATCCGTGAAGAGAATGTCCAGCATTCACTGATGCATAGGAGCTCTGACATTACATTACATTTCAGTACACTTTTCTTTAAATCATAGCAAAGAGAACAGTTTCCTTAACTACTCATCAATTCATCAATTGTGCTGTCTCTATGGAAACCCGAATTTATCCTCTTCAGTCAGAATCAATTTTAAGAAAAATCTTTCGATAATGTGAATTAAATAAATCGTTTCCAAAGAATGGCAGAAAAATCAGAACAGACTTCACAAAAAATATTTTCTTTGAAAAATTTCTTGAAAATATCCAGTAATTTTGTTTCAATATCAACTGAAAGTTGAATTAACTATTATCTGAAAAAGGAATAAAATATTTTCTGTTTATGCAAAGAATTATTGCGAAAATACATATATATATATCAAAGTTTTTTTCTGGCAACACCGAGAAATGATTAACCTTGTTAAAAAGCTACACTAGCAGCAGCAGCAGCAGTTTTGTCATTTGGACGGAGTTAATTGAAATTGGTTAACATATCTACGGCATGTGTAAAAAGAATCCATGATATTGGAGTTCATCAGTAAGTTGACATGTCCATAGAATTCGTTTTGATCAGTATTTCATTGTAATCGTCCGGTGATGTCGATGGCCGACCGTATGAAGTGCCTGTCGGTATCATGTGTGAGCCAAGTACGTAGCGAGCATATCGGGTTTCTGGCTAACATGAATTATGGCGAACATCTGACCTTTTTTACTCAGATATATCTGGTAACGGACCTGGTTTGCCATTTTGCTTGACCGTTTGACTATCGGCTTAGCCTCAATATCGGTAAATACTGATACAGTATACGAATACAATTAGGCTCGGTTGTATATAAAGACAAACATGACTCTTTGCATTATATATATTTGTGTGTGTGTGTGTGTGTGTGTGTGTGTGTGTGTGTGTGTGTGTGTGTGTGTGTGATAGAATTAAGAACAATAGGAAAAGTATCTCAATATGGTATATTTCACATTTATTAAAGCTTCTTCAGAAGCTGAAAATAATTAGAAGACGAAGAAAGATAAGACTTGTATGTTGTGATTTGAAACGAGTTCTTTTTGGCTAGATATGTATCACGTGTATTAAAGCAAGTGAACATTTTAAATCTATGTGAGTGGGATATTTTAGATGTATAATACTGCATGTGCTTGTTTGTGTAGAAATGCTTGTCTGTTAAGGCAGGGATTTTCAAACTGTGGTCCGCGGACCACAGGGGATCCGCAAGAATAGGATAGGGGGTCCGTGGATTAACTCATCACGTGAAATTTAAAGTATAAATTTTCAATGTCTGGATATTTATTTTTACTTATTAATCTTATCAAATGAAAATTTAAATTTACCAATTTAAAGTATGCTTAAAACCAGTTTTTACTACGTTAATGCAAAACTATAAGCTATTTTTAATAAACATTTATGTATAAATTTCATAAGCGTTTATAGTGAAATATAAAGGGGTTCGTAAGTGAAATAGTTTGAAAACTCCTGTGTTAAGGTGTGTGTTCGGTGGTTTGGTTTGTTTTGTTTTACGACATATCGACCTCAATGGGTCATTTAATGCCGACGAAATTTTTAGAATGAATTTATATGGATAGAATATCTTTTCTATGTAAAGTGGGTTTCGTTGAGAGTCAAATACATTGCTGGTAATATTTTTTCCTTCACGTATTTTTGCTGGTAATATTTGTCCTTCAAAAACGTATTTTTGTTGGTAATATTTGTCCTTCAAAAACGTATTTTTGTTGGTAATATTTGTCCTTCAAAAACGTATTTTTGTTGGTAATATTTGTCCTTCAAAAACGTATTTTTGTCGGTAATATTTGTCCTTCAAAAACGTTTTTTGTTGGTAATATTTGTCCTTCAAAAACGTATTTTGTTGGTAATATTTGTCCTTCAAAAACGCCTTCAAAAATTTTTTGTTGGTAATATTTGTCCTTCAAAAACGTTTTTTGTTGGTAATATTTGTCCTTCAAAAACGTATTTTTGTTGGTAATATTTGTCCTTCAAAAACGTATTTTTGTTGGTAATATTTGTCCTTCAAAAACGTATTTTTGTTGGTAATATTTGTCCTTCAAAAACGTATTTTTGTTGGTAATATTTGTCCTTCAAAAACGTATTTTTGTTGGTAATATTTGTCCTTCAAAAACGTATTTTTGTTGGTAATATTTGTCCTTCAAAAACGTATTTTTGTTGGTAATATTTGTCCTTCAAAAACGTATTTTTGTTGGTAATATTTGTCCTTCAAAAACGTATTTTTGTTGGTAATATTTGTCCTTCAAAAACGTATTTTTGTTGGTAAATACTTTCATAGCATTTTGACCTCAGTTTGAGGTTTCACTATTTACCCATAGGTGGGGCCCTAACAGGTACTACCACTCCGGGTCTGGGTGGATCTAGAAACAAAACCAACTAAGAGGTGGTTCCATGCTCTTCGCAACCTCCCAATCAGAGGCCTTGCTGCCGGACGCAGTTTACGGTCATACCCAGGACCAGATGTTTGATTGTAACTCTATATATATGTTATATTTCATCATCAATCTTCCGTTGATGATGAAATATACACTTTTTCGACCTCAGCGAACTACGAATGTTTTCAAAAAGCTCAATGAGCGATTATGGAAACTGACATGTCCCGGAAAGTGATATATATCAATACGAAATTGTTTGAGGGGTTAGGGCAAATGTAACCGGATAGGTAACTCTAGTGCGTAGACGTAATCGTCGTATGCAGTAACCTGGGACGTAGGCGTGGTCAGTGATAGATTAATAGACCTTTGGTAAAAAGATCTGTAGATCACTCTCACTCATTCTGGACGTCCTTGCCTTCGTCTGTATTTATGGCTGACTAGCAGTATAGCTCTGCGTTTAAAACTAATCCATGGTCCCGGAGCTCAGACTCTTTGTACGTTGGCACGAAAGACAAAAAGCAATAGTTGTTTCCAATTAAAGCGAAACCATAGACTGAAAGAAAAATGAATGGATGTAAGTCAAATTTTGATTTCCTGCTATCGATGTCAAATAAGTTTTTTTCGTTGTAAACTGAATTTTGAAGACTAAATAACTCCTCTGAGTAAATGGTATTATGGCTGAGACTAAGAACTACAATTATACATACTTAGAGCCAAACCCGAAGCAAAAACTAAAATAAAAGGGATGAAAAACATACAGCCATACAGGCAGATAAACAGACACACACAAACATCTTGCCTTTTATATATATATATATATATATATATATATATATATATATATATATATATATATATATATATAAGGCAAGATGTTTGTGTGTGTCTGTTTATCTTCCTGTATGGCTGTATGTTTTTCATCCCTTTTATTTTAGTTTTTGCTTCGGGTTTGGCTCTAAGTATGTATAATTGTAGTTCTTAGTCTCAGCCATAATACCATTTATATATATATATATATATATATATATATATATATATATATATATATATATTATCGATTTTCTGCACTAATGTAAGAGCTTCAACCTTGAAACTTCTGAATATCGTTTCTTATAATTTTGTTTATGAGTGTATCAAATTTGATTAAAATCGGACCACTACTTCTATAACCCGATTTTTTCGATTATCGATTTTCGATATTTATCGGGGGTACCTCAACACAAAATCTAGCTAAGACCACTCGCAAGAAAATTGGTTCAGCCGTTTCGGAGTCTATTGGTAACGGACACACACACACAGACACACACATACACATATACACACAGACAAAGTTCCATTTATAAATAAGTTTAGATTAGATACCAGCCAGTGAGGAGGAACCAAGGTGTATACATATTCATTACCTATTCATTACATCAGAAACAATGAAGTATCTCAGCTGCTACTAAAGTTCATGTCTGCATATCATGTGTCCTGTAATCACTGTTGTATGCCTGAGAAACGTTGGTTATCTACCAAAAACATGTGGAGGTTTATGAACGGTTTCACCAGCAGTGTTTGCGTCACATCCTCAACATAAACGAGCATGTCAGTGATGTGGAGGTGTTGAATCAAAGTAACTGATCTAGTCTAGAGGCAATGCTACTGAAGCATTGGCTGAGGTGGACTGGTCATGTAGTAATGAAAGGATTTCCAATCGTCTTCTCTATGTTGAGATCCTGGATGCAAAAACGCCTAAACTAAGATGTAAGGACTATCTGAAAGCAACAATTGTGAACGGAGAAATACCTACTGAGGACTGGTGGGATCTTGCTGCAAATAGATTTGAATGGAGGAAGCTGATGCATCGGGCTCAGTGAATATTCGAGGAGAAACGGAAGGCAAATGAAAAATGAAAAGAGCTACAAGAAAAGGCGAGAAGGTAAACCTTCCACTTGACAAAGTTAATCAGTCAGATCTGACGTGCGAGATATGCAAGAGAGTATGCCTCTCCAAAACAGGTTTGTTAAACCACATGAATTCTCACAGACATATCAAGCTGGTTGACTGTGATAAGATTGATGATTCTCGCCACATCTTTTTTTATAAGCGTTTCACCGCGAGCAAGGCATTTCACTGCCACTATTGCGCAGGGGGCTACATAGAGTGGAGAAAGGATGGTTAAATATAGGAAATGTCAGAAGGTGGGTGATAGGCGGGTAAGGATACCGAGAATGAGGGTTGGGTAGATGTTGAGAGTGTTGGAAGAATAATTGGAAGTTAGTGTGATAGGAGGTGTTTATTGACACTACATTTAAACACCTGGAGATTGTAGCTGTCGGGAAAGCAGACATGTGGAAGGGAATTTCACAGGCGGGAACCGCGAGAAAAGAAGCTGTTGGAGTAGAAATTACGGTTACATCTTATCTGTTTAACTGTAAAAGTGTGGGACCTAGTTGCTAATCTAGTATCTCGCGTAAATTCGTGCCTAGGCGGCACTAATGATCTAAGTTCATCGGAGCAGAAGCCATGAAAGTACTTGTAGAAGAGGCACAGGGAAGCCACATCACGCCGGTGAGAGAGTGGTTGCAGCCGGTCTGCCAAGTCAGTATCAACCACGTTACAGATTCTCCTTTGTATTGTATTTGTGGAAAGAAATGTCGGTCAAGTGATAGTATCAAACGCCATGCTCAGATTTTATTAAAGACAACAGACTGCATCCGGTGGAACCAGTGTTGTTTGTCACTTGTGTACCAGAGACTTTAGATCCAATGCTGGCCTTAAAATCCATTTTCGCTCTGCCCAGAGATAGGGTCCCTTAAATCGATACACTCGGTCGTCGTGCCCAAGGTGACAGGTATCATATGTGTGTATGTATATTAATATGTGTCATGTGTATTAAAGCAATGGATAATTTTTAAATATATGCGTGAGGAACATTTTGGACGACAAAGTGCATGCGTGTTTCTATGTAAAAACGCTTGTCTCTTTAGATGTATGCTAGTTAATATGTAAACTTATTTATAAATGGAACTTTATGTGTGTGTGTCCGTGTGTGTGTGTGTGTGTGTGTGTGTGTGTGTGTGTGTGTGTGTGTGTGTGTGTCCGTTACCTATAAACTCCGAAACGGCTGAACCGATTTTCTTGAAAATTTATACAGTTGTACTATAAGCGTCTGCGAGTGTTCTTAGCTAGGATTTCGGTCAATGAACCCTCGGTAAATACCGAAAATTGATAATCAAAAAAATCGGGTTGTAGAAGGAGTGGTCCGATTTTAATCAAATTTGATACACTCATCGACAAAGACATAAGAAACGATATTCAGAAATTTCAAGGTTGCAGTTCTTACAATAGTGCAGAAAATCGATAATATATATATATATAAAAGGCAAGATGTTTGTGTGTGTCTGTTTATCTGCCTGTATGTCTGTATTTTGCATCCCTTTTATTTTAGTTTTTGCTTGGAGTTCAATACCAGGCTACAGCAATGGTGAGCAAGTAACTTGCATGGTTAGAGAGAGAGAACTCATGACTTTCAATCGTGGCATCACTACTACGCAAGGAATGAGAATGATATACTCCAGTGATTGTAATAAAGGGTTCTGTTCCCAAGTGTATATGCGCGTGAGTGAATGAAAGGAAAAGGGCCGCAAAGCATCGGAAAAAAGCACACCGTTCCGCTGCCCAGATGACATGGAACATTTCAATTTTGGGTTAATAAAGGAGTGTATACGGGAGTATACGGAGGAATGTATACGGGAGGATGTGCGTTGTGGTCCAGTGGATATCGGCTCGGAACGAGAATTCGGGGAGCTGAGATCGAATTCCAGTTGAATTCATTGCATTCACTTACGCGCAAATACCCTTGGGAAAGGTATTAATCCGTCTCTTCCCTCCAGTTATGGGTTAAATAACAGGACAGATTAGCTTCTATAGCCTTGGCCGGCAACCAGTCTACCGCAAAAAGCAATGGCAACCTACTGTGAGATAATCTTCTGCCCGGTTAGTCATGTCTCTTTCGAGACATAATCGCCCAAACGTGTTTCACGTATGGCACTTAACGTACTGATACGGGAGTAATATTTTTGTTTCCATACACCCACC
Organism: Ascarosepion bandense; assembly: GCA_037127315.1. Taxonomy (NCBI): domain Eukaryota; kingdom Metazoa; phylum Mollusca; class Cephalopoda; order Sepiida; family Sepiidae; genus Ascarosepion; species Ascarosepion bandense. Next base: position 1,681,528 of record JBBBDQ010001522.1, read on the forward strand.
AAAATCCCGAAGTAGACGTTACAAAGTTTTCTTTTGTTATCTTTGGGGAAAATTGTAGCTTGGTAGATAACATTGGTAGATTTGCATTTACCTTCAACAGGATAACGTTATTTCAATCGGCAATTGCAGGAGAGTATGATAATAATGAGATAAGTTCATTAGAGCAGAAGTCGTGAAAGAGACACAGGGAAGTCACACTGCGCCGGTGGGAAAGTGACTGTATACGAGCTGCTAAGTCGGGATCGATCACATTGCAGATCACATATATTATATAAATCTGTGTGTGTGTGTGTGTATGTGTGTGCGTGCGTGTGTGTGTGTGTTTGAAAATTGGTATAGATATATATAGAGAGAGAGATATGCAAAAGTGGGATAGATAGATCAAGAAAGAAATATGTAATGATAGATAAATAATCAACCGAATAAGATAGATAGATAGATAGATAGATAGATAGATAGATAGATAGATCTGACACAATGCAATATATACATAGATAGATCTGAAACAATGAGATAGATAGATAGATAGATAGATAGATAGATATATAGATAGATAGATAGATAGATAGATAGATAGATATGAACAGACTGAGATAGATAGATAGATAGATAGATAGATAGATAGATAGATAGATAGATAGATAGATAGATCTGAAACAATGAGATAGATAGATAGATAGATAGATAGATAGATAGATAGATAGATAGATAGATATGAACAGACTGAGAAAGATAGATAGATAGATAGATAGATAGATAGATAGATAGATAGATAGATAAGAATAGACTAAGATAGATAGATAGATAGATAGATAGATAGATAGATAGATAGATAGATAGATAGATAGATAGATAGATAGATAGATAGATAGATAGATAGATAGATAGATAGATAGATAGATATAAGAGTGAGCATTTCTATTATTTAAAGTTATGTATTTATAGCATTAATGAAAGTTTCTGTCTCTGTCAGATTTTTCGGCATTGATCGGGTTTTATTCGGCTTACAAATTTTGCTAGTCAGTAGGAAATAGAAGATCTCTCTCTCTCTCTCTCTCTCTCTCTCTCTCTCTCTCTCTCTCTCTCTCTCTCTCTGTAGCAAAGAATTCGTGTGGTGAGGAGTGGCGAGGCATTGCGAATTTTGTGGTCTTGGGAATTGGCCCAATGTTCAATTGTACTTTTCTTGTTCCTTTCATTTTCACTTTGGCTTTCTCTGACGCTTCCCTTCATTTGTCCTTTTAGCGGCCTAAACACCGGGAGGCAAGCGGGTCTGTAAAGGCTAAAACTCGATGTCTGCCGTGTGATGCAGTATGACATTCATCGCCTCAAGTGATCAAATGAAGGCGAAAGCGAAGATGGCTACTGAAATGAAATTCTAGCAAGAGGCGTCCAACGGCCGACCTTCGATTCGTTCCTGCATTCGCTATGCACTCTGGTCAAGGTTAGCCGGCAGCAGAGACGGTGGAAGAAGACGAAAGCTGGTAGTGAATTTAGCTGTTAGATGACGATGCTGAAGGTAGAAAAGATGTTTATGCTGACGCGTAACCAAGTGGTGATGGGGTCGGCTGATTCAGTGTCTAGTAATGGTGGTGGTGGTGGTGGTGGTGGCGGTGGTGGTGTGGCGTAAATACGGAAGACGTTGCAAAGTATAGGGGGAAAACATTACGGTAAAGAAGGATTTGTCTGTACTTCTGAGATGAGGTAGTATTTTCATTATTTACACTGTTCGGAGTGTTGTCCTCATCTTTATTGCCATGTTAACGACGTTTCGACCGTTGTACGCTCCAGGCTTCTTCAGGTGCTAAGAATTTCGAACCAAATCTTTTATTTCGATCACTGGGGCATATCGTTCTTATTCCATGATACTTCCGGATATCATGTCGTTATCTCCGTTTAACTCAAGTTATTTTTTCACCACTGCTGTATCCAGGTATTGAACTTTGGGTCTAGACGCTGGAACGAACCAACGCCGATATCCACTAGGCCAAGTGGCATCTGGAAGTGGCATCTCACATAGAATGAGAATGATATATCTCGGGGATCAAAATAAAGGGTTCGGTTCGAAATTCTTAGCACCTGAAGAAGGCCGGGGCGTACAACGGTAGAAATGTCGTAAACATGGTAATAAAGATGAGGACAACAATCCGAACAGTGTAAATAATGTAAAAAAGAATATGTTTTAGGTAGTAAGAATAACAAGATGAACGATAATGGTAGTGAGGTAGGAACAAAAATGGCGGAAATGGAGTGAAATGTAACGTAACTTTTTGCGTTTGTCTGTGAACAAATATAACAAACTGTGGTTTAGAGGCAGATGATTGTAGCAATAGAAAAGAGTGGTTGCATCTTTATCGAGAATATTTTTAAGATGAGCTGTATTCGTCTATCCTTACACCTTCGCAGTACCAATCATTTCGATGCTGACATAATTCTCTTAATGAGAAGAACCTCAATTTTCTGGACGCCTGTAAACAACCCTTAGAGTAATTCATCACCTATAAAGATACCAAACTCTGCGAGGATGACATCATGAAACCGTTTCAAAGATAGAGACTGGTAGTGGAACAAAAGTGCACATTTATGGTTGAATAAGTATATTTAAAAATATTTGAATATTTCTTTGAAATTCAATTAAAGAACGCTAGTCGTCTTTGAAATCAATTCAAAAACGATAATTGTCTTTGAAATCGAGTTAAAAAAAACGCTGAAATTCTTTGAAATTCCATTACAAAATTGGAAAATTTAGATATAATATTTAAATAATATATAAAAATTATTGATTTAAATAAACATAATTTCATGTTCATTTTTTTTTTAATATCTGGGCCTAGGCTGCTTTTCAGCCAACGCTTCGTCAGGGACCAGTCGTTGGCAATTTTGGTTATAACAGATTGATTAGGAAAGAAAGAAATATGGAGACAGTGCTGGAACACGCTTAGAATTACGAATATTTTAAATATGTAAAATTAAGAAAGAAAAGAATAAATTTACGATTAAAATACGAAAAGAAAAAATAAATGATCCAGTGGAGCATAGAAAGGAAAAAATAAAGCTCACATAAAACATAATCTAAGAAAATTTCATTAAAACCAAAGAATCGAGTGATTAATTGATAACTCATATCTAATCCCCTACTTGAAGTTGAATGATGGACAATTTCCTCAAAAATGAAAACGAGGTTCAAAGCAAAAAAGGTGATTTTTACAGAACGATTACGTGAGCATCATGGAGTGAATCCGAGAAACAAGTTCATTTTAAGGATAAAATGGAAATTAAAAAGACATTTATACTTACAATCAGAAAGAGATAGCTGAAATTTCTGACACAAGAAACAAGTTTTGGAGATGTTAACACTCACAAGACAAACTAAAATCTAAAGGATAAATGAAAATATCGAACAAGCTACTTAACAAATTGTATGAACGAATGATACAACGAAGACAAAAAGTAAGATGTTGTTTAGAGATACATAACCATAATCTCCTATGTCCGGTTTTGGCTTGGTTTATTTGATTTTACGTTATACCAACCTCAATGGGTTATTTAATTAATGCCGACGATATTTTAGGATAGGTTCGTATAATTTGAATATGTATTTTTTGTAAGAAAACAGTTTGTGAGTCAGGTTTCATTGACAGATTTTTGTAAAGAGGGTTTTTTTTAGAGACAAATGTACTGCTGGTAATAATTTTTCTTTTAAAAAGTTCCTTTCTGGCACTTCCAGTACATAAATCCATTTTTACGCTTTCACACTGCATTGACCCCAGTTTGGGGGGGGGGGGGTTAACCACTTGTCCATAGCTGGAACAACAACAGGTTCCATCACTCGTGGTCAGACGTCTTGCTGCCGGATGTAGTTTATCGTCATACCCAGGACTCTGAGTCCGAGATTGACACGGTACAAAGAAAGAAAGAAAGAAAGAAAGAAAGAAAGAAAGAAAGAAAGAGGGAGACATAGAAAAGGTGATCGGATAAGAAAGAAAGAAAGAAAGAAAGAAAGAAAGAAAGAAAGAAAGAAGTGTGGGTAATGTTTTGATGGTAGACAGTAATTCCGATGGTGGAGGTAATGGAAACACAAGTGCAAGCATTTTAGTAGCAATTCTATAAACAGAACTTTTTTTAATCGTTTCACCTCAAGCCAGGTGACAGTGTCACTAGAACACCTGTGGTTACAGGGAGTGAAAGAAAAGAAAACTTCAGTGAGGAAAATTGAGGAAAGATGCAGGAAGACAGAAGATGGCGACTGATTTGGAATATTGAAGGTGAAAGAATAAACAGGAAATCGGAAGTGTGTTCTAAAGGCGATAAGTGCGAGAAAATAATCTACAGCGTACGGATGCATCTAGCTAGTTCAACAGTAAAAAAGCGAAATTGTCTAATTGACGTCGAAAAGAAAACGACTTGTTACCCCTATTAATATTGGTTTGCGAACTGGCGATATTTCCAGTTACGCGATACTAATATAAACTTTTAAACAACAAACACGCTGCCGTAGCACGTGTAGTAAAAAAGGACAAGTAACATGGCAATGACAAATAGGCATTTAATAAAACACAAACAAGTAACAATACATTACAAACGTTTAAGTAAGTCCCAAACAAGAAGAATGCTCAAGTTGATCAAATGGACGAGAATATTTTAGCAAGACTAGATAAGAAACGACATACCGTTGCGCCAACCATTGTTCTTCGTGGCTATCCCACACAAGCAGGGAAGGGAACTGAACCCAGATAAAAAAGCGTTCCTCAAAAGGGAAGACAACTGTTGTTCCCCTTAAGGGAAGATAACTATTGTCTCCCTACAAGTACCCCCTCCCTAGACAGGTTCATTAACCTGCACTGGAAGTACTACTAAAATGGAATAAAAATATAAACTACACATGCATATCAAAGTAAAAAAAATAAAAGAAATACATGTTCTTGCTATAAGGTAAAACAGGAAGAGTTCCTTTAGAAGTGGAGAATATCCTTCAAAAATAGTATTACTGCCCAAAACCAGGAAAATTTTTCTATTTCGATAAATGTTTGGGAACAACAGTTGTCTCCCTACACCCCTATTTTCTTGCTCGGAATCTTTCGATTTTAAGAAAACGGCATTTCTTGAACAAACACTAAATGTACATTTTTTAAAGTAAGACATCTCTTTACTATTAAAGCATTTTAGTTAAAACATTCGATCTGTTCGCGACTTTTACTTACGTCTACTTTCATTTACTTTGCAAATTGTGATTTTGTAAGGATAGCAAATTAGGAATTAAAATTAACCTTCTTCTTCACTTTTACAAAAATTCACAATGACGTATATAATCCTGGTTTTTCCCAGACAGAAAAAGGATTGACCACGTGCTTAAAAAAAATCGAAACCGGATTTCGCAAGTAGATGTTAAACTGATTTTCTGACCAATGGAAGCGAATTGCAAGACTAAAAGGACTTAGCAAACAAGTGCGAAAATCTGAATGACTATAAAGGCTTTGATCAAATCAGCGCCAGTCAGTCAGATGGGAGCAGCGAGACGAAACTGCTAAAATGTAACGGGAGAACTTCAACCGAAACGGACATTGGTCGCGTCACACGTTGTCATCCTCCTCCTTTCACGTGTGCTGATTCCTTTTACTTCTTCTTCTCCATCCAAAGACATTCCTACCAAACCAACACATCCATACGTACGTACGCATATATTCTTTCAACAAATTTCTACTACGAACATTTGTACAAACTCTTGATACCATTAACTTTCTAACTCAACATTAATTTCTACGAATTCTTCTTATTCATTTCTTTTAATAAATTCTATCTTGATACACAAAATGTATGTTTTTTATTCTTACACTATTCCACACAATTCCACACATTCCAACCTGCCGACAACCAAACTTCTGATGAAAAACTTCTGATAATTCTGGAAAAAACTTGTAAGCTGTAAGGAATTAGTAAAGCATGACACAAGGCAGAATTAAGAAACTTTTACCATCCTCTTACAGCTTCAATTTTTTAAGCATTCTGTCTATTTCGATGTGTATTTTATTCTTGTGTTGTTGGTTGTGGACATTGAAAAAAAAACAATTTCATTCGTTTCTCATAAAAAACATGGTCGTCACTTATTAAATTTTTTCAATGATATATCATTATATCAATTATCCACACCAAGCTGATAGTAATTATTGTTGAAACAATTACCCAGGATAAAATTACAGTTAATGATAATTAGATTTTTTTTAATGGACATATTTTGGGGATTAAAATCCCTTTCTGTAAGGAATTTATCCTGAGACATCGAGTGTCGTCTGCTTTCCACTGAATGCCAGATATCAGGCGATGACGTATTGAAAGAATGCGCTTCTGCTGTCACGTGATTTCCTTTAATTCTATCATCACGCTCGACTGTCTTTTGCTTTTTAAAATTTTTAATCTTTTTTTAGATTATTGATTTTTTTTAGTTTCATTTTTTACATAATTGCATTAGTTGAGAAATTTGCAAAAGAATTTGACTGAATGTTGATTTTTTAAGGGCAAAACAAAAAATCGATGAACTTTGATTAAAATCTGTAGTACTTCATTATAAAAACGCTCTAAACATTTACTAAGATTAGCTCAGGTTTGCCACAAGGCCACAAATGCAAAGTAATTAGTAAATTACAAATTCAATATGCCTTTTAAAATCTAATCAAAGTATTAAAAGATAGGAAAATATCCTTCTAAATAAAAAGAACAGGGCTTAACAGATATATGCAGTCTAAATTGTACATGAAAGTGAATAGCAAACACAAGATTGAATAGCAGACACAAGATGAAGAGACGGCAAAGAATATGATTCTACCGAAGGATGCTGAGAATGTCATAGACAGAACATGTGAGCAACGAGGAAGTTTTGAGCAAAATAGGAACTACAATTAAACGGATACTTACAATCAGCCTTTGAGATTTCACTCGCCCGATCGACTCAGTCGATTAAAAACTTAATTGGGTGATTAAAGTTTATTGCTTTACTCGCCCGCGGTCGAGTAAAAATTTCGCAATGAAACATGTCCCTTCAAATACAGAAGAAGGAAATCTGATCAAAAGTATGCCATTGATTACTTAAAATGACATACAATGACATTATTGAACTCCTTGATTTTATGCATGGCCGGTCAATGTAAACATTCGTTTAATTAACGCTTCCTAGTGGGGCCAAAATGTCTCTGTCGCCCAGATTAAAGACGCTCACAGATTTTTAGAAACTTATTTGGAAAAAATATTATTTTTGACTCAACATCTATATTTCCTTCTCGCTTACAAAAAGTAAAAACGAACATTTGAAAAAAAGAAAAAAAATACGCATACTTCTTTAAACCACGCACCGAAAAACAAATTATACAAGTAAGTAATTCTTTTGTAGAAAATCGTTGAAAAAATCCAATTTGTTATTTTTTATCATCTATGAGTTGGAGGTTGTAGTCAAACAGAAGAAAGAAAGTACGAATTTATATACCTCCACTCAATTGTCAAAAAAAAAACTGTATATTATGATGTTAAAAGGGCTTAAAACTAATAAAAACAAAGTTTTATCATCAAAATGTTTATGCTATTATTAAGAGGAAAGATCAACTTTTGTTGTAATCATTTTTTTAAAAAATTTCAAATCTTTTCTAACACGTTAGAAATTTTAATTAAGATTTATGTTTTTGTTCTCCGTCAGCGATTCACGTTATGTTTACGTAAAGCGACTATTAAGAAAATAGAGTAAAATGATTTTGGGTCGAGTAAATTTTCCCTCGCTCTCTACCGCCGGTCGAGTGATTTCCTTTTCAAATCTCAAAAGAAGGCTGTAGAACAAGGGTAAACAGCAAGTCACCTACATAACGGATGTAAGTGAATCAATGACAAAACAAGGACAAAGAAGCGTAGTAAACTGTCAAAAGTTACATAAAGCAACAAAAGCAGGAAGTTGTGGAGAACCATGATCACTTTTAATGGGACACAACACACAAAAATTGAATGAATAACAAAAAAAGAACAAAGAGGGGTAGTAAAGAATCAAAACTTAGTAAATAAAGATATGAAGTTGTGGAGAGCTATGATCATGCATATCCTGAATGGACAGAGTACATAAAAGAAGTGAGTGGATAGCAGAATAAAATAAAAGAGAAATGGAAAAGAATGAAAAGTTATTTAAAACAGCAAAAGATCGAAAACTGTAGAGAGCCATGATCACTCACCCACTGAAATGACATGCTATAAAAGAAAAACAATAACAAGGGGGAAGAGAAATGGATAAAAGACCCTTTATCTTAAACGCCTATTATAATATAATCTATAATTGATTACTGGAGACAATGTAAATTTAGTCACACATTTTAGTAGAACACAATTACCCTTTTTAACAATAAGTTCAATGTTTCAGTGAAAATTTCAAAGAACAAATAATATTCAAAATGTATAAATTTTGTTGTTAATTGAAGTTGTGTAAGATTAATATTTTAGGAGTGATAGATGAATAGAGTCATTGTTGAAAATATTTATTCTACTTCTTCTTCTATGTGCCTTGTCCTTTCAGGACGTAGGCAATAATGGCCATCCAGGTCTCCCTATCCCTAATAGCTCTTAGCAGGCTTTCTCCTGTAACATCTCCCGCGTTCTGTCATCTACCTGCTCAGGCCATTCAATTAAGTCATCCACTGCTTTCCTGTCTCTTTTCCCTCCATCTGACCTGTTAGTATCATGTTCTCCAAGCACTCATTCCTCATTGCATGTCCCATGAACTTCCTGATGCTCAATATTAATTTCCTTTTCGTTTCCATTCTTTCCAACACCTCGTCATTGCTCACATGCTCGGTCTATGATATCCCCATCATCCTTCAGTAGAACCACATTTCTGTTGCTTCAAGTTTTTCCTTCATCTTTGATGATATTGTCCAGCATTCACTGCCATACTGAAGAACTGACATCACATGGCAATCCAGTACTCTCTTCTTTGTTTCTAGTGAAATTTTTTTGTCTCTTAATATTCTACTCGTCTTCTGGAACGCGTCCTTGCGCATTTGGATCTCGGGAATATAAATGTATAGAAACTGCTGTGACCACAAAGTGAGGGGTCAGTTTATATATTGATTTAATATGGAACTGATCCCCCACTTTATATCCAGTATGCTTCTGTAGAACCACATTTCGGTTGCTTCAAGTTTTTCCTTCATCTTCAATGATATTGTCAAGCATTCTTCGCCATATTGAAGAACTGACATCACATGGCAATCCAATACTCTCTTCTTTGTTTCTAGTGAAAGTTTCCTGTGTCTTAATACTTTACTCAGCTTCTGGAACGTCTTTCGCGAACGGAGCAATGTCTGATGAATACGTCGGGTGAAGGCAGGAATTCCCATTTAAGCATTTCCATTTTCCCCATTTTGCAACATGCGGCCTAGCGTTGTCATGTTGCAAAATCTTTTTGTCGTTTCTCTGCTCGTATAATGGCAGGTTTTCTTTAATGCTTGACTCAAATCAGTTGTAATCGAAAGAGATTACACATGATCATTTCCGTTGGTTTGAGTAGCTCATAATAAACTACACCCATCTGATCCCACCAAATGCAGTGCAAAAACTTCGAATCATGGATATTCGACTTTGCCGCCGATGTTGATACATGGTCGAGCTTACCCCACGATCTTCTACGCTTAGGGTTATCGTAGTGGATCCACTTTTCATCGCCGATCACGATACGATGCCAAAAAAAGAATTTTCTGCCGTTGAATCAGCTATTCATTCGACGTCTCTCAGCTTCAACTCGTACGGCACCCAATATCCTTGCTTTTGAATCATTTCTAAAGCTTTCAAACGTTTCAAAACTGTTGTATGATTAACTTCTAATGATTCGGCAACTTCATCTTGCGTTTGAATTGAGTCTCTATGAAATTATTATTTTTAAAGCGTCTAAACCGATTTCTGCATTTGTTTCAGACAAAGAATGGTCGCCGTAAGTCTCAACAATGTTTCTCTGTGTTTCAGCTGCAGATTTCTTTTGAATAAAGTAATGCAGTAATATTACCTTCAAATATACTTTCTTTGGCATGAAATTCGACATGTTTAAAGATATGAAAAACAAAGTTGTTTACACTTCGGCGAAATGAATTTTAAGTTAGCTTAGAATACTTTCTTACAGATGAGCTACCATCTGAAACTACATACATGCAGTTTCTGGAAAACAGTAGGATCTTATTCAAGGCCCTAATACTTATTTAGGCTAAGTAGTAGTGTGGTACAGTGGATATCGGCTCGGAACGAGAAAGCGGGGAGCCGCGTTCGAATTCTAGCTGAATCCATTGTATTCACTTACGCGCAAATACTCTTGGGAAAGGTATTAATCCGTCTCTTCCTTCCAGTTATGGGTTAAATAGCAGGACAGATTGGGTTCTATAGCCTTGGTCGGCAACCAGTCTACCGCAGAAAGCAATGGCAACCTACTGCGGGATAATCTTCTGCCCAGTCAGTCATGTCTCTTTCGAGACATGATCGCCCAAGCGTGTATCACGTATGGCACTCAACTGACTGACTGAGTAGTAAGTCAGCTGTTAACAAGATAGCTTATATTTTTACCAAGGAGAGTTTTTCGCTCGTCAAAAGGAAGCGAAGTAGTTTTTTTTTCTCTCTCCCTCTCTAATCCCTCATTCGGTTAGAGTCCTTTTGTGTAATAGTAACATTCTAAGTTGAGTCGTAGAAATAAATTCATCATCAGTGTTCTGAAAGGACAACTGTTGCGTTATATTTGCATCCTTCTATGTCTAAGTTTCTCTTTTTTCAATGTCATTTTTCTTTTTTCTTCATTGTCAGCACTCTTTATGCGCCAGTTTATTTTCTCGCCAGCTTGTAATTTTCTTTCTTTTCGTTATTCTATTTTCCTAAAAGCGATGCTTCTCAGTGGTTGAATGTTTCTTTCTAACATAGGCTCGAGTATGTCTATTTCTGCTTTGTTTCTCTGATTTCCTCTCGTCGGCTCAATATTTGTTTCACACCTAGTCACAAATTTCTTTTCTTAAATTGGTGATTTCGTTAGCTGGGCTAGGGAAGTTTTTTTTGTTTTTGTTTTTGTTTTTTGTTTTTTGTTTTGTTTTGTTTTTTGCTCTCTACAGTATCCATACTTACGGTATGAAACAAATAAAATATAAATACTGATAAAAGATGGTTGAAGTTTTGGGTGTTTTTAAAAACAATTTATGCAATATATATATATATATATATATATATATATATATATATACTAAAATATTTTTATCGAGTTTTTCTTATCACGGAAAAAGAAAAAGAAGAAAATGATGACAACCAGCTGAATTTTTTAGTAAGAGGAATGTGAAAAGTTAGTCATGGTGTAACCAACGGACATGTCACTAATGAAAGCTGTTGTTACAAGCAGAAAAATATTCGTGTAATAATATACACTACCGGTCAGAATTCTTAGGCCATCACAGTGTTTAAAAAAAATTATGTATTTCATACTATTTTTTGGTATTTATTGCCAAGTGAATAACTGTAAATGAAAATAGAATAGTTCTTTTGTTAATGCTGCACAATAAAATGTGCATCATATGAATTTATAAATATTTAATAATTACCTACATTGCAGTTTCGTCAATGAAAGAATGAAGAAAATTTAGGTTGATTCGGAAGAGTTCATCTGTGCTTCCTTGTCTTGTAAAATTTTGCAAAGTAATAATAACAAAAGAACCATTCTATTTTCATTTAGAATTATCCACTTGGTAATAAATACTAAAAATAGTATGAAACATAATTTCTTTTAAAAGATTGGGGTGACCTAATAATTATGCCCGGGAGTGTGCATAATTTTGCTATAAAGATAACACCAGAAAAGATGTTCAACACTAGCTTCTTTTTTTTTTTTTTTTTTTTTTTGATCACCAGTAACACAATCTGAGAATGATAAATTTAATTATTCCTGAGAAAAAGTCAAACTTATTGTGAAATTTTATTTTAGAGAGCTGGAACTAGTCCATTTTTTGTTGTCTTCATCTCCGTCTCCAGCTTTTCTAACTTATCTGACATCAAATCCAAGCTCAAAAGTTGCAAATGCCCGCACTTGAGGACCCAGAAGGCCCCAAACCTTCTTCCAAATTATGTTAAAATCACGTCGAGTTAGAAAGTACCAACAAAATCTTGGGAATTGTTACTTAGCTGCCACATTCTCCTGGCCTCTCCCCCCTTAGAATTAATGTGGGGTGAAGTGGATAGGTGAGTTCAAAGAGAAAATCCAGAGTGTGAGAATCAGCCTTTTCAATATTTGAAGAATTCTTAAAATGGTTTGACATCTATATTTTTTTTAATCTTGGAAAGAATGCTAAGAGTTTGTAAAGCAGTAATTAAGACAGGTGGTGGTTTTATTGACAAAAATTAAAATCTGAGGCTGTTGTATAAAATTGATAATTTTTATGGAAATAAAGGCAAATACATTGCAGTTACTGAAATTTTATATTTTAGTGAATGTTATAGTGGAATATCCTGCCATCCCCGAGAATAGGATGCTCTACGTTATAAAAGACGTTAACGAGCGGTACGACGAGGTGAAGGTCTTAGACGAAGGCATTCACTATTCGATAGTCGATTCTACTCTAACCCGTGGCTTGCCTATATGTGTATTATTGTTAATTGTACCTTAGTACAATAAATCTGTTTTTTCTTATTCTTGGTGTGGAGTTTCATTCTTCAATTGATCTTTTTTATACTGTATTCCTTTTCGGGATATATCAGTAAAAAAAAAACTAAATATCTCGTTTTAAGGTGTTTTTTTAAACTGCAAAGTAGACCTTGATTTTTTTTTTTTTTTGTGTGTGTGTGTGTAATTTATAAAACATTTCATGTTGCATGCTGTATGATAATAATGTGAACAACTAGAAAGTTAAACAATCGACATTCCGAATCTAACTAAACGTGTTCTGACAACGTGTTCTGACAACTCTGGTTGTTGTCTGTTAACCCTTTCTCGCGAGAGTTTAATCTCTTGAGCAGAAGGAAAGATCACCAAGGTCAGAGGTTCAGTTCAATAATCAACCGGCGAAAATACTAAGTACCCGCAGATTCAAGTGCCGGGTGTGAGGTGTATGAGAAGAGATGTGTGTATGGCAGAAAGAACAAGATTTCAGCGTACAATACCTGAGTAAGGCCATAGAATATACGATCGAAAGGTTTTTCGAAAAACATAATCACCAAAGACGAAAACATTAGTCTGAAGCAACCAGCAACAATGATTAAAATACATTACCTGCCGTGCCTCAGAAGAATAAATTCACCACGTGAATGAAAAAAACTAGACTCGCTGACACCAGACGGGAACGAACTAGCAAAAAAGCACCAGACAACCTTTTCTCCAAGCATGCATAATTCACAACAAACGCTGACGTGATGATATTCGACCAATGAAAATCAATGTTCTAGGGAAATAGAAAAAAAAGTCTTTCTTTTCCACTTGGGCCTCGGTGGGAATCCAAACCT
>JBBBDQ010001522.1:1700000-1717500 GCA_037127315.1 Ascarosepion bandense
TACCTAAAAATATATTTTTAAAGAAAAATATACATTTTTGAAGGAAACATTTTACCAACAATACAATTTTGAAGAAAAATTATTGCCATAACACATTTTTGAAGGAAAAAAAGTTATACTCAGCAAAATATTTTTTATTACAAAACTAAAAGACATCTTCAGTTTTCTAAAATAAAAAAGAATATAAACAAAACATTTTCATTAAAATCTAACTAAATCAAACCTTTCACTATAACCGAACATTAAAAAATGCCTTAAAACCCCACCTTTTTGGCATTAAATAACTCACAGAGGTGTTGATATACCATTAAACTAAACTCAAACTGAAACTCTCTTTTCTTTCTTTCTTTAAACCTTTCTATCTATCTACGTAGTCTGGGGGCACCTCGGCGTGGTGTAATGGTTAGCAAGCTTGTCTCGGTCGAACCAGTTACAAGTGAGTTCAAATCTTCACTGGGTGCCCCGTGCCTTCTGCCTTGTGCCACATATAAGCATTGCTTAGAAAATTTACTCTCTATCTCAGTCTGTTTATTTATTTTCTTTCTATTCATCTATCTATCTATCTATCTATCTATCTATCTAAGTTTGTTCATTTCTTTTTTCTCTTTTTCGCTCGCTCGCTTTCTTTCTTCGAACTTGTTCATATGCATCATTCCCAGTTAACATGTAACTTTCAGTTCATATCTATCTGTCTGTCTATCTATTTGCTGTAGATTTGCATGTATCTATGATATATTCATATCTAGTCCTGAACTGTTACGTAATTTCAGCCTACTTACATGGCATTGGATGCAGGCAAACCTCCTCACAGATGAAGAAGGCATTTGAATCAATAGAAATGTTGTTCTCTACAAAGATGTAGTGTAATGGTTATCAAGTTTGTCTCACTAGATCAATTGCAACTGAATAGTTAATTCGGCCCTCACTGAGTGGCACATACAGTTTGCCTTGTGCCACATCTAAGTGGCGCTTAGAAAATTAATTCTACAAAGATGTTGAGACATCCGAACATGTGATGAAAAAATCGATAACTTACAATCAGAAGGAGACAGTTGACATTCGTAGAACACATAATGGAGAAAGAGGGTTTTCAAAAATAAACGGCACTTAATCTACCTGACGAGCATGTGTAGACGTATGACAAAACAAGGATTAGAAAAAATAATACAAAGACCTACCAATGATAGGAAACTGTGGAGAGACATGGCCGCCAACGTCTTGAAAGTACACAATGCGTAGAAGTAAAACGTATTTATTTGATTACTAACAACTTCAACTGAATTCATTCAGTTAAGTGCCATACGTGATACACGCTTTGGGCGATCATGTTTCGGAATAGACATGACTGAATGGGCAGAAAATTATCCCGCGGTAGATTACCATTGCTTTCTGCGGTAGACTGGTTGCCAGCCAGGGCTAAAGAACCAAATCTGTCCTATTATTTAGCCCATAACTGGAGAGAAGAGACGGACTAATACCTTTCCCAAGGGTATTTGTACGTAAGTGAATGCAAGGAATTCAACTGGAATTCGAACTCGGCTCCCGATTTGTCGTTCCGAGACGATATCCATTTCACCACAACGCACATGCAACTAAACTACCTGATGATAAAATAACATTCACTGAAAAATCTCAAGTAAGAAATTTTGCAAACCACTTTTGACATGTTTGATTCGCAGCACCTGCACCATAAACTAAAAATTTTCATTTGCTTTTTAATTGTTCATTTTTTTCTTTTTTTTTTTTACTGGATTTTGATAAAAGCGTTAATAAGATTAAAATATAGCTTAATTTGTCACTTCAATGTCATTATCAATATATATTATAAAAATAATGATGCCAAGTTTGTAAACGGAGAATATAATTAAAAAAAGCTATTTAATATAAAATATTAAGAGATAGACCTTTATAGAGTTGATATCTATCTCTTTTTTTACATCTCAGAACATGACATTGTACTGCACATGAAAACATTCTTTGCAAACATGAACTATTAAGTTTTTTAAATGTTTAATATTTTTAGTTAATCTCGTGAATATTTATGACAGTTTTTTGAGTTTTTTGTTTGTTTGTTTTTTGTTTTTTGTTGTTTTTTTTTTGGTTGTTTTGTTTTTGTTTTTTTGTTTTTTCTAATAGCCAACAATATTCCTTTAGATGCCTTATTAAAATAAAATACATTTAAACTCTTTGCCTTGATGAAGTCCGTCACTGGACGACACGCGTGTGAAAGAAAAATATAGTTTTGCTCTTGTCTTCTTTATATATATATATATATATATATATATATATATCAGCATGCAGTGTGCGTATAGAAGAATCCAAAGGAGTATCCTGTTCATACAGTGGTAAGATAACTTATGTCTGAATATGTGTGGGTATTCTCCGAACTGATGTATTTTTTCTTAAATTTTCTCTTTTAAGGGAGCGGCCGTTATTTTTATTCGTTTTTTTTTTTAGGTCTTTGTGAATCTCATTCGTGTAAAATTCTTTGTAAAATAAAAACGGAATCTGATGATGGTTCGCCTAAAATAGGCCTACATTTCCGATTTACTATGAAATAACCTGTCTGCCTTAATTTTTCTAATATATATATATATATATATATATATATATATATATATATATATATATAAGGTCTGTTCAAAAAGTAACGGAACTGTTGCTATGTTAATGTAGCTAAAGTATGCAGAGTGACGCCGCTTAGCACAAATTGATTCCGATAGCTTCTGTTGTTTATACCTGTGCTGGGAAGGAACCTGCAATCAAACTTTTTTTTAAATATTCCGCATCTTAACATCAGTATTTTAATTCTTTTAGACAAAAATTTACAGTTACCGATTACCAGAATGCATACACTTTGAATACATTTTCATCTGCTTACATTTTTAATTATTTTTATCTAATTAAAAAATTCAGTTCAATGCTAAGATTACTAGGGTCTTCTTTCTACTAAACTGAATCACATTCGAGGCATAGAGACCAGGAGCCTGGTCTTAATTAACTTTAGCTTTCTCAGGTCATTAGCAGGAAGGCAACGAAACAGAATCGACAGAAATTCGAACTCGGTCCGCCGATTTCACTGACAACCATTTCACGTCTAGATATATAAAGAGAAAGAGGAATTAAGGGTGTAGTTTAAACTTGGGGGAGAGTTAGTTCAGTGGAATTAATCTACACATAAGAAAAACCAAAAAATTCCATTAACGGAAACGTTATGATAAAAACAACGGAGACAAAAGAGGGAACAATTTAAAAAATCAAAACTTTAGAGAATGGGGAAACTGAAAGAAAGTCAAAAATGAAACAAACCTCGGAAAAAAAAAAGAAAATTGTTGAAAACATTAGGAAACAGATGTTTAGTGTGCCAATTCCTGTAGAAAAGTCGGCATCATTTTGTGACGAGTTTAGTGCCGGATGTTTTGGAACGAAAAGAATCAAAGAGAGAATTTACTAAACAAAAAATAAAACCTGCTCTAATCTTTCTGCCCACCTGAAAAAACAAGGAGTTTAGATCGACAGCTGTTCATGTTTGTGGTTTTAGTGCAGTCAGTGAAGTATTCCTCTGTGTCTTCTAGAGATAAGAGATTTGATAGCTGAGTTAAGTAAAGAAAGGGCATTGCTTCATCGTCTGCCTCTGACAGTCAGATTTGTTGAAAACTACCTGGCTAGAAAAAGAAGCAATATATGTTTTATTCATTAATCCGACCATGACTTTTAGTGGATACCAATATTTGAGTAGAAGTCCAGTTTAAAATTCGAGAAATGTTATTAAAGAAAAAAGTGCGCCACTACTATGATTCGAACCAGTGTCGCCCTTTGCAGGAGAAATCGTCATTAGAACCGATGTGCTGTAGACCAACTCAGCCACGAAGGGTCTCGCCCAGGTAGCATTATAAAGTGCCTTATAAACGTAATTCCTTTTCAGTTTCTCGAAAGTTCATAACTGCTCAGTTTTCTATCCAAATGTGAACAAAGCAATTTCTAAAAAAAAAACAATGAATTTTTTTTTCCGACAGATTTTATCATTTGAAACGTTATTTCTAGTCGCTACCGATATTTCTGTAGACGTTGTGCTTATTATTTCAAACAGTATATTTATTTTCATCTACTGACCTGAATATTCGAGAAAGTATTTGTCTATATTTCTGAAATGAGATAATATTTACATTATTTATATTATTCGGACTATTGTCCTCATCTTTGTTGCCATTTGTACGACTATTCGGCCGTTGTACGCTCCGGACTTCAAATTTCGAACCGAACTTTTTATTCCGATTACTGGGGTATGTGAACTCCTTTCCTTGCGTAGTAGTGCCTCTTTTGGTATTCATGAGTTATCTCCCCCTAATCCTGTAAGTAACTTCTTCACTACTGCTGTAGCCTGGTATTGAACTCACAACTCTTTGGGTCAAGTCACAAGAACTAACCAACGTCTATATCCACTGGGCCATGTGACTTGACCGAAATTGTTGTGAGTTCAGTACCAGGCTACTGAAGTGGTTAACATGTAACTTACAGGATTAGAGAGAGATAACTCATGAGTTCCAAAAGAAGCAACTACTACGCAAAGAATGAAGTTCATATACCCCTGTGATTGTAATAAAGGGTTCGTTTCGCAATTGCTAGCACCTGAAGAAGGCCGGAGCGTACAACGACCGAAACATCGAGAAATCTTATTTTACAAAAAAAGATGAACCCTCAGCCAGGATTCGATTCTTTCTCGTCATTATTCAGAATAGAAAATATTTTCAATTTAATAGAATATGTGCTCTTTAGTTGATAATGTCTAATAAAATATGCAATAAAAGAAAAGGAATGTGAAGTAAGGCTTAAGCAGTAGAAGTAGAAAAGAGAGATGGCGGCAAAGGTAGTCAAGTTTAGCCCCAAGGCTGCAGAAGCAAAAGCAATAAGAATATTGTTTAAAGCTCCACGTTTTAGTTTCAGGATTGTCCCACTGGACGTAGAACCTTAAAGTCTTTAACCAAAGTGCTAATTACGAAATCCCATGAAGAATATTCGGATTGACAGAACTTTAAAGAACGTTGGCTGAAACATTGGGATAATAACAGCAAACACGAGGACATTACTCCAAAATGTAAATAACGTTGAACTTTATGTATATGGAGAAGTGTTATGATTGTATATGGAATATGTATGTGTTAATATATGTGACTTAAGGTCTCTGTTAATGTGTGCGTTTATGCATGTTTTAATTTCTGTATTAATGCGTATTAATGTATATGTCTTACTGTCTCTTTTAATGCGTATATGTATGTGCGTTGTAGTACGGTGAATATCGGCTCGGAACGAGAAACCGGAGAGCCGAGTTCGAATTCCAGTTGAATCCGTTGTATTCACTTACGCGCAAATACCCTTGGGAAAGGTACTAATCCGTCTCTTCCTTCCAGTTATGGGTCAAATAGCAAGACAATTAGGTTCTATAGCCTTGGTCGGCAACCAGTCTACAGCAGAAAGTAATGGTAAACTACTGCGGGATAATCTTCTGCCCAGTCAGTCATGTCTCTTTCGAGACATGATCGCCCAAGCGTGTATCACGTATGGCACTTAACTGACTGACTGTGTGTTAATCAATACGTCTTATTCTCTGTGTTATTTAATCTGTGTATGTTAATATGTTTCTTAATATATGCATTAATCTGGGTTTACCTCTCTGTGCTAAAATGTGTGTGTGTTAATGTATGTGTTTTAATGTCTATGTTAATGGTTGTTACTGTCAGTTTTAATGTATTTTATGTATACGTCTTCGTTAATTTGCGTGTGTGGAAATGTATGGCTTTGTTAAGTGTGTGTTCATATATGTCATAACGTTATTGATAATATGTGTATCAGTGGGTGTGCCTTAATGCCTGTGCTGACGTCCGTGTATGTTGATATCCGTGTTTGATTTTCATACGCCACATAATTTTTCTTTGGTTTTTTATATTCTTTGTATTGTATTGCCAAAGTAACAGAAATCATTATATTTCGTATTTTAATCTTCGACGATTTTTTTTACTTCCAATTTATTTCATCAGCTTCCTGTCCGGCCTCGACACCGAACGCAAGTATTTCATCTAATTTCTGAGCCAGGTCAGAACAATTTAATTTTCTGCTCTGTGACTGTCCATAATATTATGAATGCAGCGATCTACAGTAATAATTATTTAAATCTTTAATGAAACCTGCGACATCTGTTTACGGAATTGACTAAAAGAGCTGGTTTCTGATTACGAAGACTGTGTCTTTCAAAATCAATCATTTATTTAGTTTTAATATTAATTTTTGATTGTTTTATTTTTCTCTTTCTTTTGTCTTTGATCTTTGTCGCAACTCTTTGGTTATTTTAACATCCGGCGACTGTTGGGTAATTAAAGGTTCTGGTGAGATTTGAACTCGCTTGAAAAAAAATGAATAATTACGACAACTCTTCATCTATGAATAAACTGATGACTATTACATGCTTAAATAAACCACCGTTGCCGAGACTGGAGAAAAGAATATAACAGACGGAATATTCATGGCTAAATAGACTCTCAGGGATTAGGGGCATGAGTTCAAATTTTGCTGGGAACTTATAATTTACTAGCAGAATACTCGTTTTTCATCGGTTTTCTAAATATTCAAAAATAAATGCAGTTCACTAAGAGTTGTATCAATTGCTTTAAAATTATATTGACTTTATTCAGCCAGTTTAAAAATATTGATTTTAAGAGCGCTCTTGCTTCAGAGCAATTAAGAAAATCATTCTATATTTGAAAATTATGAAAAAACAAACATAATATAACACTTAGAATGAAATTGTAATATATTTTTTAAATATTTTATGACTTTTAAAAATAGTGCTGTAATTTATATAATTACTGTATGCGAATTATTTTTATTTCAGGGTGTTTTTCATAACTGATTACATCATTTTTATCTATTTATGACTTTTCCAAAGGTATTTGTGCAAAGTAGAATGCACCTTATCTTACCTGGAATGTTAGATTACTTTTTCCTTCTTACTCCATTAGTAGACACCACACTAGACCGTTTATGTTACTCTCGACAACAACATGACGTACCGGACTTATGAGTATAGACAGCCTTTTCTAATCTTTTCTAAGTCATGAAACAGAATGCACTACGTGGGTACATTAGCTTCGTAGAAAATAAAGCCTTTACGTTCTTTTGACTTAACTCTATCACGCTTTATTATTATTATGTCATTTTTCATCATATTTCGATTTCTGCTTTGGTCTCACTACCAACCAAGTCTACGGGGAGACCTAAGGCAGGTAGTGGCGTGTTGTTATGGCTCCATTTCATGTTTTTCTATCTTCCCTATCATCTCCAGCATTACATAGATAAAGTTTTCCTTAGTGTGTGGGCTGTACTTAATAAGACAATTTTTTGTATGTCTCTTAAGCTGGGGTTTCCAGGGATTCTTTCAATGTGTTGTTTTGTTCCATTTTTTATCATTCCAAGTGCACCTACTATCACTGGCACAACTCTTGTTTTCAATTTCCACATTTTTTCTATTTCAATTTCCAGGTCTTTATATTTTGACAGTTTTTGAAATTCCTTGATTGCTATGTTACAATCCGCTGGACAAGCCATATCAATTAATAGACAAGTTTTCTCCTTCTGGTTTTTAACAATAATGTCTGGCCTGTTTGCTTCAATTTTTCTGTCTGTGTAGATGGTGTAATCCCATAGAATGGTTACATCTTCTATTTCTGTAACCGGTGCTGGGTGATGTTCATACCAGTGTTTGCCTACAGCTTTTCCATAATGTTTGCATATTGCCCAATGTAAATATTGCCCAACTCTATCGTGGCGATTTTTATATTCATTTGGGGCAAGCACAGAACAGCCTGAGATTAGGTGGTCTATTGTTTCTTGGTGTTTATCACAAAACCTGCATTTTGGATCCATATTATTATGCATAATATTTGCCTGAATTATTTTTTGTATGTCTCTTAAGCTGGGGTTTCCAGGGATTCTTTCAATGTGTTGGTTTGTTCCATTTTTTATCATTCCAAGTGCACCTACTATCACTGGCATGATTCTTGTTTTCAATTTCCACATTTTTTCTATTTCAATTTCCAGGTCTTTATATTTTGACAGTTTTTCGAATTCCTTAGTTGCTATGTTACAATCCGCTGGACAAGCCATATCAATTAATAGGCAAGTTTTTTCTTTCTGGTTTTTAACAAGATAATGTGTATTCACTTTGCACAAATTCCTTAGTCCAAGCTAATTGAGGATGTTTGTTATTTTTTTTAATCATTTTACCCCAAGCAAGGCATTCCGCTGCCACTACGGCGTAGGGGGCTACATAGGAGAAAGTGATGAGAAAGAGTGGTTAGGAGGTTACATAGGGGAAAGTGATGAGAAACAGTGGTTAGGGGGTTACATTGGGGAAAGTGATGAGAAGGCGTGGTTGGATATAGGAAATGTCAGAAGGAGGATGATAGACGGGTAAGGATACCGAGGATGAAGGTTGCGTAGATGGAAGAGTGTTTGAGAGAATGGATGCGAGTTAGTGTGTTAGGAGGTGACTATTGACCTTACATTTAAACTCCTGGAGATTGTAGCTGTCGGGGAAGCAAGTGTATGGAAGGAAATTCTACAGGCGGGAAGTACGAGAAAAGAAGCTATTGGAGTAGAAATTGCGGTTACATCTTATCTGTTTCACTGTAAAAGGGTGGGACCTAGTTGCTAATCTAGTATCTCGTGCAAATTCATACCTAGGGAGCACCAGTAATCTAGGTTCATCGGAGCAGAAGCCGTGAAAGTATTTATAGTAGAGGCACAGGGAAGCTACGTCACGCCGGTGAGAGAGTGACTGCAGCCGGTCTGTCAAGTCGGTATCGATCACATTACAGACTCTCCGTTGTATTATTATTATTATTACTATTATTATTATTATTATTATTATTATTCATGCCTTCTTAATGTTAACTTTTCCTCTGGTCATTTTTGTAAAAACAAAACTACGATCATATCGATTATTCATACATAAACCTCTTATTAATGTGTGAAGTGTACTTCTTTTAGGCACAAGCTAAGAGAAATCTTTTGAATGAGCCTGTCGGAAGCATTTCTGAATCAATCCGAAGACTCCAACTAAACTGAAATTATTTAGGTTCGAATGTGCTACATTTTTTAAACTTCCACTTTAACACAACACTCAATAAGTCCCATGCCTGATATATAGATGTCGCTACTAATTAAAAAAATCCATATGATTTTTAAGAAGTACTAACCTTCAAATGACACGTGACAAAATTTGGGCCCAGTCGGATAAATAGTTTGCAAATTAGTTATTTAAGTGAAGCTACTGTTGCAAATTTTCAAAATAATGGAGAAATCTGAATTTCGTATGTTGATAAAGTATTGCTTTCTAATGGGAAAATACTGTTCAACCAAAGCAATAACTTGATAAGTGTTATTCAGACTCTGCTCCGTCAGAAACAACGGTTAAGAGGTTGTATGTTGACTTTAATCGCGGTCGTACGGACACAAATGATGCTGAACGCTCAGGTCGTCCAAAATTGGTAGTTGTCCCGGAAAATACAAAAAAAAAAATCAAAAACCTCGTTTCATAAATTGAAGTTGCGTGAGATAGCAGAGGAGTTGAACAGATCAGAAGGTAGTGCATTCATCGTTTTGCATGAACATTTGTCAATGAGAAAGCTGTGTTCAAAGTGGGTGCCGCGTCTGCTCACAACCGCTCAAAAACAACAACTCGTCGACGATTCAAAGCTTGTTTACAACTGTTTCAACGAAACAAGAAGGCTTTTTTTGCGTAAATATGCGACAACGGATGAAACATGGGTCCATCACTTCAATCAGGAGTCAAATCGAGAGTTAGCTGAGTGGACAGCAGCAGGTAAAATCCGTCCAAAACGGCCTAAAACACAAACGTCAGCAGACAAGATTTTAGCCTCTCTACTTTGGAATGCGCAAAGTATTTTGTTCATTTAAAGAAAGGAAGAACCCTCAATAGTGAATATTATATAGCATTTAAAGGAAGAAATTGCCCCAAACTGTCACGAATGAAGAAAAAAAGTGATATTTTACCAAGACAACACACCATGTCTCAAATCGATCGCAACGATAGCAAAACTACATGAATTGCACTTCGAATTTCTTCCGCATCCATCCTATTCTGCAAATCTGGCCGCCAACGACTACTGGCTGTTTGCAGACCTCAAAAGAATGCTCCAGGGAAAAAGATTTGGCTCCAATGAAGAAGTGATATCGAAAACTGGGGCGTATTTTGAGGCTAAAGACAAATCGTTCTACAAAAACGGCATCGAATTGTTAGAGAAGCTTTGGAATTAGTGTATCACCTTAGAAGGAGACTATGTTGATGAATAAAGTCGAATTTTATCAAAAGGTTGTTTTATTCGTAAGGCCTGGGATTTATTGAGTGATGAGTTATAATCCTTGTACTGTGGTAGTTTTTTTTTAAGATCTTCAAAAATACATTACAGTCTGCAAGAAATGCTATGTCAACAAGAAAACACATTCGGTATTTCTTTTTTTTTTTTGTAGTTTTTAATTACGATGTCTGCGTGATTAGTTTTGATTGTTCTGTCTGTGTGTTTTTTTTTTGTTTTTTTTTAATCATCTCACCCCAAGCAAGGCATTCCACTGCCACTATTGCGCATGGGGCTACATGAGAGAATGTAAAGAGAAGGAGTGGTTAGACATAGGGAATGTCAAGAGGAAGGTGACAGATGAGTAAGGATACCGAGGATGAAGGTTGGGCAGATGGGAAGAATGTTTGATAGAATGGGAGCAGGTTAGTGTGTTAGGAGGTGTCTATTGACCTTACATTTAAACTCCTGGAGATTGTAGCCGTCGGGGAAGCAATCGTGTGAAAGAGAATTCCACAGTCTGGAAGTGCGAGGAAAGAAACTGTTGGAGTAGAAGTTTCGGTTGCATTTTATCAGTTTCACTGTAAAGGGGTGGGATCTAGTTGCTAATCTAGTATCTCGTGCAAATTCGTACTTAGGGGGCACCAGTGATCTAAGTTCATCGGAGCAGAATCCGTGAAAGTATTTATAGAAGAGACACAGGGAAGCCACGTCGCGCCAGTGGGAGAGAGACTGCAGGCGGTCTGCCAAGTCGGTATCTATCACATTACAGACCTTCCTCTGAACCTTATCGAGAAGCCCGAGGAGAATAGCAGGGGCACCCGACCAGATATGGCAGCAGTATTCAATGCACGGACGGATGGTAGATTTATAAATGTGCAGGATAGATTTAGACGGGAAAAACTTCCGGGCCCTACACAGAGAACCGACTTTCATAGCAGCGGATTTAGCAATGGATTCGATATAGTCATTCCATTTGAGGTCCGCTGAAAGTGTGAGACTAAGGAGGCGTAGTGTTTTACTCTCTGGCAGGCAAGCCTGGTCCATGCTAATGGGAGGTAGGTGAGATTGTCGATGATGGTTAATTGAGAGTAGCTTCGTCTTAGAAGCATTAAAATTTACTAGCCATTTCTTACCCCAGTCCAATATGGATCGGAGGTCTTTTTCAATTTCGGCTGCGAGGTTAGCTTTGACGCCTACACCAGATTTTTGTAGGAGGCGAGAGTAAACTATGGTGTCATCGGTGTACAAACCTATTTGGGCTCTTATGGAATCAGGGAGATCATTAATGTATATCAGGAAGAGTGTAGGACCTAAGATGGAGCCTTGGGGGACAGCTGCGTTTGTATGGTAGTTCTGGGAGGCATGTCCGTTTAATACCACCTTCATTGTGCGGTTAGAGAGGAATGACTGGATTAGTTCAAACAAATGTCCAGTTATACCATAGCTCCACAGTTTACATAGAAGGCCAGCATGCCAAACTCTGTCGAACGCCTTAGATATATCCAATGCAACGGTTCGGGCTTGGCCATTCCTGTCGAGTGCCTGGTATATGTACTCGGTGATGGTCGTTAGCATATCAGCAGTAGACGTGGTGAAGCGGAAACCATATTGCTTGTCCGAGAGGAGCCTGTGTGCTGTGAGATGCTGAACCACCTCGGCGTTGATAATGGCTTCGAACACTTTGCCAAAGATCGGAAGAAGGCTGATAGGGCGGTAATTTGCAGGGTCCGAGGGTTCTCCAGTGTTTTTTAATATATGAACTACAGAGGAAGATTTCCAACAAGCAGGAAAGCAGGAAGCAGATAGGCAGAGGTTGTAGAGCTTAGAAAGGACAGAGGAGAGTTCAGGGGCACATTTCTTTAAGACTATGGTTGGGATTCCGTCCCCACCGCTCGCTTTGTAAGGGTCAAGTTTTAAGATTATCTTAGAGACAAGCGAAGGTGTAATGTGGACATCATTCAGTTGTGACTCGGTTCTAGATGAGAAATCGGGTGTAAAAACTCCAGATGAGTCCAGACTAGAATTGTTCGAGAATCTGCGGGCAAAGCATTCAGCCTTATCTGCTGGGGAGGTGAGGACCTCAAATTTGTTGATTAGCGGGGGTATTGTGGACCTGCTCTTGTTAAGTACTCTTTTACAGAGTCGCCAGTAGTCTTTAGCGCCGAATTTAGAGCATGCTATTCGTTGCTTCATTCTGGCAGCAAACAACATCTTAGCTTCGTTAAGTATCCTTTTACACTTATTACGAGCTGAAGTGAAAAGGCGCCTGCTTTGGTCCGACGCGTAGTTACGATAGAATCGGAAGAAATGATTCCGGTGGGCAATGGCAGCCGAGCAAGCGGGTGAGAACCATGGAGACGAATGAGATTTAAACTGGAATTTCCTAGCAGGGATGAAGGCATCGATGCCAGCCTTAACCCAGGAGGAGACCTCGGATGCACATTCTTCGATGGGAAAACTAAAAACGTTGTTCCAAGGGATGTCACAGAGGAAGTCTCAGAACGAATCCCAGTCTGATCTTTGATAGCAGTAGGATATTCTACTTGTCTGGGTATCATGGGTCGGGCGGGAGTGGAGTGAAATATTGACGGACACTACAGTGTGGTCAGAGTTTTCGAGTGGGCAGAGTTGTCTGGTAGTGCAAGAGTCTGGGATGGAAGTGAAGCAGAGGTCTAGAAGTGAGTCCCTTCCGTTAGGGTTGTCGGAGAAACGCGTGGGGAAGTCCACCACTTGCGTAAAGGATTGAGTGATTGAAAAGTTCATGGTGTGGACACCAGCAGGCTCGGTGACAGTGTTCTTCAGCCACTTGGTGTGGTGGGCGTTAAAGTCACCAAACACGAATACATGGGCAGAGGGATGGGAAGAAATGGCCTTGTCGATATTGTCAGAAATGATGTCAAGTAACGAACAGTCAGGGAAGGAAGGAGAGCTGTAAAGAAAGAAGAGATAGCTAATCGAGCCGAGAAGTGAGAGGCGGAAGCACATGAAAGAATGATCTGGGGATTCAAAAGATGACACCCTAGCTAAGGGAAGGTGTTCGCTGACATAGACACCAAGCCCATGCATATGAACATTGGAGTCCTTCCTGAAGAGGGGAAGGTCGCCAGCAACGTAGAACTCAGATGAGGGGATAGAAGGGTTAAGATTAGTTTCACATAGGGCTAATATATCAGGTGAGTTATTATGGAGGAATGAATCTCCGCTGAGGAAGTTGGTGCGGATGCCGCGTATGTTAGTGAAAGAGATACAGACAGGTGTATTGTAAAGTCCTATAAAACTGTTACAAGTCCGGCTCTGGATTACGTTCATACCAATTTCTTGCAGTTTCATTTCCATAAAATGTCAAATTTTTCGGTGTTGATATTGGCTCATTTTATATTTCCTAGTTTAATATTCAGTTGGTGCTAATATCGTGCAACCTGATACAAGATGGTCAACTGTTTCTGAATATTTATCTCAGAATCTACAATCTATATTTCGGGTTCACACGACTCTCGATATGTATGCTTGGTAATTTCTAGTTAACATTGGTCCTGTGCAGCAAATTTAAAACCTTCAGTTTCAGTTCTTAAACCTGCACTCTCTAACCACTGATGGTTACGGAGTTTATCTGCATCAGATTGTTTGGTAAGGGCAGAGAATTGACTATGAAGAGGCTTGCTATGGTTTTAGCATTTGTTTTTGTTTTCTTTATTAGGTTCTTTGCCGCTGCACTAGGTGTATTATTATCTTTTGTACTTCTTCACCCATTTGAAATTCCCTTTTGAATTTTTTGGCTTGCTTTATTACTGAAGCAAGCCGTCTTTATTACTTGTTTATTGCTTTATTACTGAAGAATGTGCGTTGTAGTGCAGTGGCTATCGACTCAGAACGAGAGATCGGGGTGCCGAGTTCGAATTCCGGTTGAATTCGTTGCATTCACTTAAGCACAAATACCCTTGGGAAAGGTATTAATCCGTCTCTTCCCTCCACTTATGGATTAAATAACAGGATAGATTGGGTTCTATAGCTTTGGCTGGCAACCAGTCTATCGCAGAAAGAAATGGCAACCTACTGCGGGATAATCTTCTGCCCAGTCAGTCATGTCTCTTTCGAGACATAATCGCCCAAAGTGTGTATCACGTATGGCACTGACTGTTATTACTGAATAGAAATTTCTTATTTCTTGCATGATCTTCTGTAGTTTCATGGTATGTTTAAAGACCGATTCTTGCAGTTTTCTGAGACATTATAGTTGAACTAATCCTCTGCCTCCTTCGGATTTGAAGTCATCAACATCACCCTTATTATTATTATTATTATTATTATTATTATTATTATTATTATTAGAAATGTTTAAATAATTACATATTTTGGTAGCCAGGCACTACAAGACAAAACAATATATATATACCAATTCACTGGTATTTCTACTCAACTCTTCCATTCTATCGTTTATAATCATAATTACTCGACTCATTGTTTCCTTTTTTAGTAATAAAAAAAATGTTTACATAGACTCATATAATTAGAATATGTCCGTTTTATAGAATTTCGTGTAAAAAGATTCCTTTTTCATCTTAGCTTAAACTGTACGCTAAGGAACTCAGATTAACCTACGATGACCACCAATAATCCAAGCTGACTTGTGAAGACTTCTAATAGCCACCAATTGACCTGTGAAGACCTGTAGTAACCGCAAACTGACTTGCGGCGACCTCTAGTAACCCCCACATGACCTGTGGAGACCTCTCACAACCTCAAGTTGACTTGCGATGAATAATAACCTAAAGACTGACCTGTAGCAAATTCAAATAAACTGAGATCTTTCTCCCTTAATCAAAATATTGGATGGTCATAAAATATATACAAGCTTTTACTTAGTGTATAAAGCATATACAAGGTGCGATGGATAAATTGTCATTTAAATGATGCACTAATGAAAATAACACTGACATCTCACTTTAACAGATATACAGGGTGCAATGGGTAAATTGTCATCTAAATAATGCAAAAATGAAAAAAATGCTGACATATCATTTTAACAGATATACAGGGTGCGATAGATAAATTGTCATCTAAATGATGCAAAAATGAAAATGATGCTGACTTCTCATTTTAACAGATATATAGGGTGCGATCGATCAATTGTCATCTAAATGATGCAAAAATTAAAATAACACTGCCATCACATTTTAACAGATATATTTACCGAAATTAAACAAAAATATGTTGAAATATGAACAAGTAAATCTATTCAATACAATCGATATTGGCTTCAACTACGGCCTCCAGACTGCTTCCGAATCTCCTGCCGCACTTCTGGACGGTCTTCTTATTTTGGTTGGTGAATGCTGCTATAACCCTTGCCTTCAGTTGATCTTTGGCATTACAAGAGGTTTTGTTGGTCTCTCGATCAACAGCTCTCCACACATAATAATCAGTCTGAGGTGTTTTATGACAACATATATGTATATATGTATAATGTGGTCGCAAAATTGTATAGCAGCTATGACTGTGTTCTTCTGCATGTGTGGTATGAGGAAGAGTCCTGTTGCCTGACATAGAGTTTTCTAGTAGCATCCCATTTGATTCAGGGCAGCACTACTCCTCAAATCACTTGATGTAAGCTATAGCGAGTTATCCATTCTTTTCCAGTTTATAGTGGAGAATTCGTTCTAGTGAAGGGTAGTTGTATATTGTTGAAGATTGACGGAATTTGGCCTTGTTGTAGATAGCCCACTATAAGTCATAAAATAATTATAAATCAAGAAAAGCAAATTTAGTTAAAAAATGACATTTTATATATACGCATATCAATTAAGGTTTTTACAATTAAAGTAATACTTGAACTATAGGTCCAGCGGATGTTAAAATGTTCATGGCAATAAAATGCTGAAAAGAGAATTAATGCTTAGGAATGTAGGAGCGCTATAAGTAAGGTATGTCTTTGATGTATTCGCTCCTTAGGTCAATAAGTAGTTTTGAGACAGCGAATATAAGATGAGAGAGGTAAGGAAAGCGAACATAGTAAGCCGCTTGACTTGGGTCAAGGGAGCTACTAATTACATTCGTCTCTCTCGTGTCTAGGTCTGTCTGTCTCTCTGTCTGTCTGGCGATGCTTTCTGTATTGAATTTTTATATCTTCTTTTTGGATCGCAGCAGATCATTTGGGGATTCACACTTGTATTTGATTCTGGGTTTCCTATTGGCCGATAAATAAAATTCGTGTAGGCTCGCGAACTGGAAATTTAATATTTAATTAATTTTTATTTTTCAACCGGAACATCTACGCGAAGCCAGCTGCGCACCGTCGAGTTTTGGTCATTTGCTTTTTGTTTATGAGGGTGCAAACATCCGGTCCATCGCTTTTGCTCGGTCGGTATCACCACAAAGTTTCCGTGTTGAGTCTGAGACCCTGTGTGAAGATGAATGGAGGCATAACTTCGCCACGCGTAGTAATCACACCAAAAATCTCCGTAATCATCCAACTTTTTTTTGAATCCCATGCACTGTCCTCAGATTGAAACCTAAACACGGAAATATTCGTACTGGAGCTTCTAGCAGGAATACCGAGCAGTAGAGCATACCGTGTAAAAGTTTCTGGCGGAGACAAATACGACATGGTGCTCTTTTTTCACGGATGGTGCCCAACTGGCCCTACTATACTGTGCAGCTGACAAAAACAAAAACAAATAACGTGCATGTACGAAATTAGATATATATAATATCGAGAATTTATCCATCACACCCTGTATATACACGTCTGTATCTAATTACTGGCTTTATGATAACGGATTTAGAATTGATGCTACTTAAGACATGAGATTTTCGATAAAAAGCAACAGAGACAGGATTAAAGTTCTACAATTCTTCATAATATCAAATAAAAATTCCAAGAATTGATTTATTTTACGATGTGTTGTCCGGCATAATTTACCAAATAAACATTGATTACAAATCAGCGTGTAAAAATATTTTTATTCATTTATTTTTTTAATGTAATTATGGAAACGAGTGAAGATTCTTTGTTGATATTGTTGCAGTTTTAAGGAAATAAAATTAGAAAACTGTCTTCGATTTTTTTACTTGTTGTTTCGTTGTTTGAAAATTTATTAAAATATTTTTGAAACGAAGAACTACCGACT
>JBBBDQ010001522.1:1720000-1780000 GCA_037127315.1 Ascarosepion bandense
TTCTAATTTCTTTATTTCCATCTTTCTTTCTTTTTTATTTCTTAATTTTTGTTTCGTTTTTTTTTTTTTTTTGGTTTTATTATTCCTCTATTTTTTCTTTCTTTTTGTTACTTTTTATTTCATTCTTTTTATGGTTTCTTCATTACTTTTGCCTCTGTTTCTTTCATTCCGTCTTTCTTTCCTTTTTTTTATTTCCTTTTCCCTCTATTATCATTCTATATTTGCTTTTCTTCATTTGGTCTTTATTTTTCGTTATTTTCTGTCTATAATTCTTCGTTTCTTTTTCTTTCCTTCTTGTTTTCTTTCTCTTCTACTTCTTTTTCATTCTTTTTTCTCTTCGTCTTCGCATTCACTTCCGTTTATTTTGTTCCTCTATACTTTCTTTCGTCACATTTCTTTTTTCTTCATTCTTCTATTTCAATTCTAGTTTACGGCTCTATCACGTTGAAACACCGGTTCCCGTACGATCGCCGAAGTTAAGCAACGTCGAGCCTGGTCAGTAACTTGGTGGGTGATCATCGAATAACAGGGTCTATAAGATTGGATGTGCAGGTGGTGTAATCGATAAAGGCTCAGAATTGTTTATAGGAGAGACGAGTTCTAATTGCGGTTGGATTTGTTACATTCATTTACGCGTAATTACCTTTGGATGTGCGTTGTGGTGCAATGGATATCGACCCGGAACGTCAAATCAGGGAGCCGAGTTCGAATTCCAGTTGAATACACTTGCATTCACTTACGCACAAATACCTTTGGGAAAGGTATTAATCCGTCTCTTCCCTCCAGTTAAGGGTTAAATAATAGGACAGATTGGGTTCTTTCGCCCTGGCTGGCAACCAGTCTACCGCAGAAAGAAATGGCAACCTACTGCGGGATAATCTTCTGTCCAGTCAGTCATGTCTCTTTCGAGACATGATCGCCCAAAGCGTGTATCACGTATGGTACTTAACTAACTGACCTTTGGAAATGTTATGAATCTATTTCTTCTACCCATAACTATGGGTTAATTAATAAGATTTGTATCACTAAAACTATTATCATCTCCACCACCAAAAAAGAAATCGGCTACAAAATATTTAGATTTCAGCATTAAATAACCCATAGAGGTTGATATGCCGCTAAGCAAACAACTAACCAACCTATTTAAATTTTACAATTTTTTCCTTCTGTGCTACCATATGTTTCTCCCTTTTTTCTGAGATGAGGTTGTATTGGAAGTCATGAGTTCTCTTCCTCTAACCATGCAAGTTACTTGTTCACCATTGCGGAAGAGAGATAACTCATGTCTTCCAATCGGGGCATTAATATACAAGGAATGAGGATGATATACCCCAGTGATTGTAATAAAGGGTTCGGTTCGAAATTTCTAGCACATAAAGAAGACCGAAGCGTACAACGGCCTAAACATCGTACAAATGGCAACAAAGATGAGGACAATAGTCCGAATAATGTAAATACTGTAAATATTACCTCATCTCAGAAATATAGACATGGAACATCGTGCTCGCAAAAAAAAAAAAATTTTTCATGACACTACCATTATTTTAATCATATTCACTTATCTAAACTTATTTATAAATGGATCTTTGTGTGTGGGGGGGGTGTCCGTTACCTATAAACTCCGAAACGGCTGAACCGGTTTTCTTGAAAATATACACAGCTGTACTATAAGTATCTGCAAGTGTTCTTAACTAGGTTTTGTGTCGAGGTACCCCCGATAAATATCGGAAATCGATAATCGAAAACATCGGGTTATAGAAGGATTGGTCCGATTTTAATCAAATTTGATACACTCATAGAAAAAAACATAAGAAACGATATTCAGAAGTTTCAAGGTTGCAGTTCTTATAATAGTGCAGAAAATCGATAATATATATATATATATATAAGGCAAGATGTTTGTGTGTGTGTCTGTTTATCTGCCTGTATGTCTATTTTTTTTCCGCCATTTTATTTTAGTTTTTGCTTCGGGCTTGGCTCTAAGTAGGTACAATTGTAGTTCTTAGTTTCAGTCATGATACCATTTACTTAAAGGACTTATTTAGCCTTCAAAATTCAGTTTACGACGAAAAAACTTATTTGATATCGATGCAGGAAATCAAAATTTGACTTATATATATATATATTAGGTGCGATTGATAAATTGTTGCAATCATTTTATTATTTCAAATATTCTTTGGTCTGAGCTCCAGGACCATGGATTAGTTTTAAAGCTTTCATTACACCCGAGCAATGCCGAGCTATACTGTTAGTATATATATATATATATATATATATATATATATATATATATATATATATATATATATTAGATGCGATTGATAAATTGTTGCAATCATTTTATTATTTCAAATATTCTTTTGTCTGAGCTCCAGGACCATGGATTAGTTTTAAATTTTTCATTACACCCGAACAATGCCGACTATACTGTTAGTCAGCAATGTTTACACCTTGTCATTTTTTTTTTTTTTAGTCTGTTTTCTTGTTTGCGTTCTTCTTTAATGAAAACATGAAAAAAGGAGAACATTTTCGTCATTTTTCTTTTTTTTCTATTTCATTCTTATTTTCCTTCTCTTTTTTCTTTCTCGTCTCTTTTACCTTCTCTTTCCTTTTATCTTCTTTTCCTTCTTCTATTTTCTTTTCTTATTTCTTTTTCTTCTCTTCATTCTTTTTCTTTTTCTTTTTCTTACTTCTTTCTTCTTTCTTCTTTTTCTTCTTATTTTCCTTCTCTTTTTTCTTTCTCGTCTCTTTTACCTTCTCTTTCCTTTTATCTTCTTTTCCTTCTTCTATTTTCTTTTCTTATTTCTTTTTCTTCTCTTCATTCTTTTTCTTTTTCTTTTTCTTACTTCTTTCTTCTTTCTTCTTTTTCTTCTTATTTTCCTTCTCTTTTTTCTTTCTCGTCTCTTTTACCTTCTCTTTCCTTTTATCTTCTTTTCCTTCTTCTATTTTCTTTTCTTATTTCTTTTTCTTCTCTTCATTCTTTTTCATTTTCTTTTTCTTACTTCTTTCTTCTTTCTTCTTTTTCTTCTTATTTTCCTTCTCTTTTTTCTTTCTCGTCTCTTTTACCTTCTCTTTCCTTTTATCTTCTTTTCCTTCTTCTATTTTCTTTTCTTATTTCTTTTTCTTCTCTTCATTCTTTTTCTTTTTCTTTTTCTTACTTCTTTCTTCTTTCTTCTTTTTCTTCTTATTTTCCTTCTCTTTTTTCTTTCTCGTCTCTTTTACCTTCTCTTTCCTTTTATCTTCTTTTCCTTCTTCTATTTTCTTTTCTTATTTCTTTTTCTTCTCTTCATTCTTTTTCTTTTTCTTTTTCTTACTTCTTTCTTCTTTTTCTTCTTGTTTTCCTTAATCTTTAATTACAATTTTTACATACGAGCTATTTTCCTCATCTTATTTGTCATTATCATGATGTTTCGGCTGTTGTGCCCTCCAGATCTCATTAAATTCTCGTCGGTCCTGGTAACCTTCAAGGAATTTTTATTTAAACAATTATTTATTATCCATTCGACCTCGTTACGCTGTCAGTGTTCTACGAGACAATCTTCTTTTTCCGTGCTGAATCCCTTCAGTAAGCAAACTTTATGGCTCTCCACAACTTCCTGTTCTTTATATTATTTACATTGTTCGGACTGTTGTTCTCATCTTCATTGTCATGTTTACGACATTTAGACCGTTGTACGCTCCGGCCTTCTTCAGGTGCTAGGAATTTCGAACCAAGCCCTTTATTACGATCACTGGAGTATATCATTCTCATTCCATTTGCGATACCACTTATGATTGCCATGAGGTTATCTCTCTTTAACTCAACTCTCTAAATTATTTGTTCACCAGTGCTGTAGACTTGTATAGTACTCACAACTCTTTGGGTCAAGTCACTGGAACTAACCAATGCCTATATCCACTTGGCCATGTTTCATTAAGAACATCAGTGTACATATCTGTGTATTCTAGCATATTCATGCCAGAATTCTAACATATTTATACCAGAATTCTAACATATTTATGCCAGAATTCTAACATATTCATGCCAGAATTCTAACATATTTATGCCAGAATTCTAACATATTCATGCCAGAATTCTAACATATTTATGCCAGAATTCTAACATAATCATGCCAGTTTTCTAACATATTTATGCCAGAATTCTAACATATTCATGCCAGAATTCTAACATATTTATACCAGAATTCTAACATATTCATGCCAGAATTCTAACATATTTATGCCAGAATTCTAACATATTCATGCCAGAATTCTAACATATTTATACCAGAATTCTAACATATTCATGCCAGAAATTCGCAAATCTTATTTTATTTTCTGCCTCTTTATCAATATTTTCTAATGTTTTTATTATAATTTGCTTATTTATTTTTCTCTCGTATTTACTTTTTCTTTTACTTTCACATCTTTCCTTTCTTTTTATTCTTCTTCTTCTTCTCTTTTACTTCTTTCTTTCTCTGATTATATTTCCCCCTTTTAGAATCTTTTTTTTTCTCTAGATTCTTTTTCTTCTCTCCTCTTTTTCTTTTTCAAACTAATTCAGTTCCCTTTTTTATCAGCCACTATATTCCCTTTCCTTTTTATTTTACTTATCCCCAATATCTCTTTTTAATCGCTCATACCAAAACATTTGTTCTTTTTACTTCTATTGAACTTCTTTCTTTCTTTCTTTCTTTCTTTCTTTCTTTCTTTCTTTGTCATCCGATCAACTTTTTCATTTTTTTCTCTTTTCCTTTCTTTCTTTATTTTTTCTTTCTTTGTCATCCGATCTTCTTTTTCATTTCTCTCTCTTTTCCTTTCTTTCTTTCTTTATTTATTTATTTGTCATCCGATCATCTCTTTCTTTCTTTCTTTCTTTCTTTCTTTCTTTCTTTCTTTCTTTCGTTGCCATGCGATCACCTTTTTCATTTCTCTCTCTATCCCTTTCTTTCTTTCATTCTTTGTCATCCGATCAACTTTTTCATTTTTTTCTCTTTTCCTTTCTTTCTTTATTTGTTCTTTCTTTGTCATCCGATCTTCTTTTTCATTTCTCTCTCTTTTCCTTTCTTTCTTTCTTTATTTATTTATTTGTCATCCGATCATCTCTTTCTTTCTTTCTTTCTTTCTTTCTTTCTTTCTTTCGTTGCCATGCGATCACCTTTTTCATTTCTCTCTCAATCCCTTTCTTTCTTTCATTCTTTGTCATCCGATCACCTTTTTCATTTCTCTTTCATTCTATTTCTTTCTTTATTTCTTTCTTTTTCTTTCTTTGTCATCCGATCATCTTTTTCATTTCTCTCTCTTTCCCTTTCTTTCTTTCATTTTTCTTTCTTGTCATCTGATCAATTTTCATTTCTTTCTTTCTTTTATCTTTCTTTCTTTCTTTCTTTCTTTGTCATCCGATCACCTTTTTCATTTCTCTCTCTTTTCATTTCTTTCTTTATTTCTTTCTTTCTTTGTCATCCGATCTTCTTTTTCATTTCTCTCTCTTTTCCTTTCTTTCTTTATTTCTTTCTTTCTTTGTCATCCGATCTTCTTTTTCATTTCTCTCTCTTTTCCTTTCTTTCTTTCTTTCTTTCTTTCTTTCTTTCGTTGCCATGCGATCACCTTTTTTATTTCTCTCTCAATCCCTTTCTTTCTTTATTTCTTTGTCTTCCGATCACCTCTTTCATTCTATTTCTTTCTTTATTTATTTCTTTTATCTTTCTTTGTCATCCGATCATCTTTTTCATTTCTCTCTCTTTCCCTTTCTTTCTTTCTTTCACTTTTCTTTCTTGTCATCTGATCAATTTTCATTTCTTTCTTTCTTTCTTTCTTTCTTTCTTTCTTTCTTTGTCATCCGATCATCTTTTTCATTTCTCTCTCTTTCGCTTCTTTTCTTTCTTTCTTTGTCATCCGATGACCTTTTTCATTTCACTCTCTTTCCCTTTCTTTCATTCTTTTTGTTTTCGTTCTTTCTTTCTTTCTTTCTTTCTTTCTTTCTTTCTTTGTCATCCGATCACCTTTTTTATTTCTCTCTCTCTTTCCCTTCTTTCTTTCTTTTTTCTTTCGTTCTTTATTTCTTTCTTTCTTTGTCATCCGATCATCTTTTTCATTTCTCTCCCCTTTTCTTTCTTTCTTTCTTTCTTTCTTTCTGATCACTATTTTCATTTCTTTCTTTCTTTCTTTGTCTTCCAATCAGCTTTTTCATTTCTCTCTCTCCCTATATTTCTTCCTTCCTTTCTTTCTTTCTTTCTTTTCCTTCTTTCTTTATCATCCGATCATTTTTTCATTTCTCTCTCTCCTTTTCTTTCTTTCTTTCTTTCTTTCTTTCTATCTGATCACTTCTTTCTTTCTTTCTTTTTTCTTTCTTTCTTTCCTTCTTTCTTTGTTATCTGATCACCTTTTTCATTTCTCTCTCTCTTTCCCTTTCTTTCTTTTTTTTTTGTCATCCAATTATCTTTTTCATTTCTCTCTCTCCCTTTCTTTCTTTCTTTCTTCTTCTCTCTCATCTTCTTGGAATGTGTCCTTTTTTCTTTTCGCTTTTTTATGGGTTTGCACTTTTCTTCTACTTTTTTTCTTTTTATATTTATTTTCAAAATACATTTTCTTCATTTAATATTTCTAAACTAGCAGTATAGCCCGGCGTTGCTCGGGCGTAATGAAAGCTTTAAAACTAATCCATGGTCCTGGAGCTCTGGCTCGTTAGACGTTGGCACAATAAACGTAGGTTGTTAAGACTAAGAACTACAATTATATCTACTTACAGCAAAACCCGAAGCAAAAACCAAAATAAAAGGGCTGAAAACCTGATTTTGATCAGACCCGATAAAGTATCGTGGTATGAATTTCCAATATCGGAGTCAAATAAGTCATCCAAGGATAAACTAACCTAAGTAAGTCCAATGAAAACTTATCGTACCCATCGGGAGTAAAATTAGAGAAAATGAGCCATATTGATGGCTGAATCTCGGTTTTTATTCAGATTCAATAGAATATCGGGGGTATCGATTTTCGATATCGAGGAAAATGAGTCGTTTGAGAAGATCTACTAATGTTTGAGACTAAAAACTATAGTTTTACCAAGTTAGAGGAAATTCTGCAGCAAGAACCATGATAAAAGGGCTGAAATCCCGATCTTGATCAGACATGATCGGATATCGAGGTATCGATTTTCAATATCGGGGAGAAATCGGAAAATAACAAGTAGCTCATAACCTGACCGGAAGCCTAAAGAATATTTGTGTGACGTTTGGTGAAAATCGGATAATAATTGTGGATTTGTATAAAGGACATACATACAGACAGGTACACACACAAATATCTTGCCTTTTATATATATATAGATAGATAGATAGATAGATAGATAGATAGATAGATAGATAACAAGACTAAGGCAGATAGATAGATAGATAGATAGATAGATAGATAGATAGATAGATAGATAGATAGATAGATTTCTCTGAATTTACCCGTCTTTTTCTTCTTTTTTTTCCACATTGTTTTTTCAATTTCTTTTTCATTTTTGTTTTCCAAACTCATTAAAATTTATTTTCATTTGTACTTTCTTTCTTTTGAAAACGATTATTTTTTTTATTTTATATTCCGTTTCCTCCTCTTTTACTTTTCAGGATTTCTTCTTCTCACCTTCTTCGTTTTCATCTTCTCATTCACAATTTTCTGTCCCGTTTTATTTTTTATTACTCCTTTTTTTTATTTTTAGCAACCATTACTTTCCTTTCCTTAACTAATTCTTCTTTCATTATCGATTTTCTTTATCACCTTTCTTTTCCTCCACTCTTTTTTTCTTTCTTGCTTGCTTCTTTGCCCAATGTCAATATAAATCACACACTCTTGCATGCAACTCAAAACTTAGCCAATTGATAATTACACAAACGTCAGTTAAATATGACAACTTCATTATCCAACTGTCACATCGAAACAAATTTGATAAATCAAAAGGAATTTTCCTCCATCACAAACTAAACACACTATAGTTCAGGATGTCTGCAGAAACAACCCCCGTTAATGGCATCAGAACAACTAACACGACTGCAAACCTCGGATCAGTCCGCTATCATCGTCTTTCAGCTATTCAATTCGATATGCGCCACCTTTTTAGTGTAAATTATAAATAGTTGTGAATGAAATTCCATTTTTCCTTCAATGGAATGCGATATCTGTAAAAAAAAAACTGATGTATCCATTTAGAACTGAAACTTTGAATGCTAAAGTTATTTCGTATTTCTTAATATTTACACGGCTACGACCCACCATCATGCTATGTTCGCCATCCCCATTCCATTCGTGTTCCTTTGATAAGGAGCAAGTTCCATTCAGACAGATTCTTCTCTAGAAATATTGCTTTGCGGAAAAGACTCCACAGAGGATGCTTTTCTAGCAACTACAATCTTGGTCTCTTTTTGTCTATGAGCAATCGAAATTTCTCCAACGTGTCTTCATCATATGCATTTCTTAGTTACCCTCCCCACAACAATCTAACTCTGTAACCCCCTACATTAAGTGACCTTTGGTCCTTGTATTGTCTGAACTAACATTAAATAAAATTAAAAAATTATGTGAAACATCTCACAAATCAGTTTGTCTGTTTTTGAGAGGTTAGATTGTCATTCTTATATACTTAACTAGCAGTATAGCCCGGCGTTGCACGGGTGTAATGAAAACTTTAAAACTAATCCATGATGATGGAGCTCATACTCTTTGGACGTTGCCACGAAAGACTAAAAAGCAATAGTTGTTATAGCGAAGCCGTAGACTGAAAGAAAAATGAATGGATGTAAGTCAAATTTTGATTTCCTGCATCGATATCAAATAAGTTTTTTTCGTCGTAAACTGAATTTTGAAGGCAAAATAAGTCCTCTGAGTAAATGGTATCATGGCTGAGACTAAGAACTACAATTATACCTACTCAGAGCCAAACCTGAAGCAAAAACTAAAATAAAAGGGCTGAAAAAATAGACATATAGGTAGATAAACAGACACACACCCAAACATCTTGCCTTTTTTATATATATATTATCGATTTTTCTGCACTATTATCGATTTTCTGCAACCTTGAAACTTCTGAATGTCGTTTCTTATGTCCTTCTCTATGAGTGTATCAAATTTGATTAAAATCGGACCATTCCCTCTATAGACGGATTTTTTCGATTATCAATTTCAGATATTTATCGGGGGTACCTCGACACAATACCTAGCTAAGAACACTCACAGAGGCTTATAGTACAACTGTGTAAATTTTCAAGAAAATCGGTTCAGCCGTTTCGGAGTCTATAGGTAACGGGCGGACACACACAGACACACACATATACACACACACAGAGACAACGTTCCATTTATTAAAAAATTTAGATTCTTTTTCGTATTTTTCTTTTTTTGTCTCTTTCGAGACATGATCGCCCAACCATATATCACGTATGGCACAACTGACTGATAGACACTTTTCAAATCTGATGCCTCCAGTCTTCGTTACGTCTCTACTGTTCTATATGGTTGTCCATGCTCACGTATTATAGCCTATATTAGTTGATTCTTATCTTATTTCGTTTCCGTCATTCAATCGAATGCGGTATCTGTATAAAAAAAAATAGTAATGCATCCATTTAGAACTGAAAAGTCAGTTAAGTGCCATACATGGTAAACGCTTGGGTGATCATGTCTCGAAAGAAACATGACTGACTGGTCAGAAGATTTTCCCGCAATATGTTGCTATTACTTTCTGCAGTAGATTGGTTGCCAACCAAGGTTATAGAAACCAATCTGTCCTGCTATTTAACCCATAACTAGAAGGAAAAGAGACGGGTATTTACGTGTCAGTGAATGCAACTGGGATTCGAACTCGCCTTAATTATTAATTAGCATTAAATAATAATTATAACTTGAAAACGAGCTTTAGTATTGCAGGACTAAAAAGGTTCCAGCGGGGTTTCGTGGCTTTTGTTTCTACGAACTTTAAAGAAAATGAATTCTTCGAGTAACGATACCCCTGAAAAGTTTTCAGTAATCACGTTGTTCTGTTAATGAGCAAAGCGGCCAACGATTATTTGATTACATGGAAATCCTGGCGGCATTAATGCAGACCCATTTTATCTGCCCCTGACAACGAGGTTGTTACATTCAGAAGAACATAGGTAAACATGTTTACAAAATGACTAAATTAAAATAACACCACACACGCATTATGCACTACCAGACAACATCCGGATGTGGTTATCCACAATAGCAACGAACGAAAACAATATGGCGGAAAAAATTAAGTGTGAGATCTCAGCTGAGCTACAGATTTCGTACTTAAAAAACAAATACTGAAAGCAGATTTCTGAACAAATACAAGGTTTTATTGAGGGTCAAATAAATAAACTGTGCTGTTCGAATTGGTTCAGAAGGTCAACTGGAAATGAATCACTTGAAGGGGCATCTTAAAAAAGATAAGGATTGATGACGGGAAATTGAGAATCTGTATTGAATCTAATCTGCTTCAAATGTATCAGTTGCTTGCATTAAAGTTCAACAAAACGATTAAACTATGCTTTTAAACTGATTCTGAAACTGATCCTCGCGAACTCCACTCCACGACCGTTACAAATACAAATAAAGTTATACATTTTTTAGAGTGCACATGGATTTTATGGAAACTTTGTACATGTATATTACCGCTAAATAACAATACTGAAGTATAATGACGGCGAAAAACAGCTAAAGCAGTTTATAGATCATCAGAGCTAAGATCGGAGACAAAGTTATACTCACAAGGACTCCAGACTAATATCATATGAAACTCCAGACTAATTTTATACAAAAATAAATGAGTAAAATAGAAAAAACAGTTAAAGACGACAAATCTACACCAAAGCAATACTGAGATCATCTCATCGATTAGCAAGAGATGATTCTTCTTTTATGTGCCCTGTCCCTTCAGGACGTAGGTGATCATGGCTTTCCACGTTTCCCTATCCCTAGCGGCTCTGAGCACGCCTTCTCCTGTTACACCATGCAATCATCGTTCCGTCATCCACATGATTATGTCCTTCAAATATGTTATCCGTTGCTTTCCCCTGTCTCTTTTCCCCTCTATCTAGCCTGTTAGTATCAGATTCTCCACGCCCTCCTGTCTCATTGCGTGTCCCAGGAACTTCAGCTGTCTTTTCCTGATGCTCAGTATTAATTTTCTTTTTGTTTCCATCCTTTCTAAAACCACATTATTGCTCACGCGCTCGATATTCACAGCGTCCTTCTGTAGAACCACATTTCAGTTGCTTCAAGTTTTTCCTTCATCTTTGATGATATTGTCCAGCATTCACTGCCATATTGAAGGACGGACAGCACGTAGCAATCCAGTACTCTCTTCCTAGTTTCTAGCGAAAGTGTCCTGTTTCTTAATACTTTACTCAACTTCTGGAATGCTTCCTTCGCCATGCCAATTCGCCTTCGGATCTCTGTGTCGCACTTTCCGTCTTCTGTTATAACGCTTCCCAAGTATTTAAATTTTTGTACCTGCTTGATTCTGATATCCCCGACTTGTATTGAAATGAAAATGAATAACTTCAACGTGCTTGGCCGTCTTCAAGAGTAGAAATACAAAAAATTAACTCAATGGTCTCAAAATTAAATGCGCACTTGAAATGAAACAAGGGAGGTAATTCAGTATTTAAAATGATCTAGGGGAGGT
Organism: Ascarosepion bandense; assembly: GCA_037127315.1. Lineage (NCBI taxonomy): Eukaryota > Metazoa > Mollusca > Cephalopoda > Sepiida > Sepiidae > Ascarosepion > Ascarosepion bandense. The sequence continues at coordinate 1,731,648 of JBBBDQ010001522.1, forward strand.
AAGATAGTATTTAACATTTGAAAGGCAAAAATTAAATTTTATTAATGAACCTGGAAAATTAACCCAAAAACTTTTTTCCTGTACAGGATCGAACCCAAAATCTAATCACTTGGTGCCAGTGATGAGACCAATCATCCCTGAAAGTTTTATTTGAATCCATCCAGCAGGTCTTGAGATATCTTGACCACGGACTGACAGACAAATACAACCAAACACAATACCTTCTACTTAAAGCGGTGGTAATAATGATTCTACGATACATTTACCTGTTAAAACTAACGCTGCGGAGAGATCAACACTATTTGTAAATATCTTGATTTTTACAGCTGCTTCAATAAAGTGTGGCATCGTCTGCATATGTGATTACGGGACAATTTACATTGTTCGAACTGTTACTCTCATCTTTGTTGTCATATTTACAACGTTTCGACCGTTGTATGATCCGGTGAATATAAAAATAAAGATGAGGACAAAAGTTTGAACAATGTAAATAGTGTAAATAATTGCAATACCTCATCTCAGGATTATAGAATGGATATGATTATTGTTGGAACGCCCGCGCCTATTCGGCTATAATGGACTATTCCATTACTATGTAAAGTAATTTTGGCATCTACGTAGGAGAGTGTGCCGAGCAGCCGATCGACAAGTCAGTCGTAGACTTCCGGTGACTACCCGGAAGTACCCATTGCTCATACTACGTCTTACGACGGTTGGGACGATTAACCTTTATTCTTGTATTGGATACTAATAACCTTTGTAAATACTATTTTCACGGAATACAACAATTAACCTATTCCTGTTGTTGAGTTATTTATTCTTACTCACGACATAACAATTATTTAATACAAAAATTAATAATCTTTTTTCTTCATGAAATTTTCTACACTATATTTCAAAAACACATTTTCTTAATTGTGTGCTTTCCCACATAAAATTTACTTAAAATGAAATTCCTGTTGATGAAGAATTCCTTAAAGTATAGATAAAAATAATTTTTATTTTAAATGTAGCAAGAAACATCCATAAACAGAAATTTGATTATTATATTATAGGCTGCCGCTACCGCTTCTGCTGCTGCTGCTCCTATTATTGTTATTAATATTACTTATAATTGTTGTTGTTGTTGTTGTTTGTGAGAGACCAGTCAGTTCAATGTGATACATATTTGGGTGATCATGTCTCAAAAGATACATGACTGATTGGTCAAAAGCTTTTCCTGCAGTAGATTGCCATTACTTTCTACGGTAGACTAGTTGCCAACCAAGGCTACTGAACCAAAATTGTTCTGCTATTTAACCCATAGCTGAAAAGAGAAGAGACGGATTTATATCTTTCCCAGGGGTATTTGCGCGTAAGTGAATGCAACGAATTCAACTGGAATTTGAACTCGGATCACCGATTTTTCTTTCCGAGCTAATATCCACTGCACCACAACACAAATCTACTCAACTCTGAAAGAGCAGTATGCCAATAAAGTAAATCTGGAATAAAAAATATAGAAAATTTAATAAACTCATGAGAACATCCTTAGTAAGTGTATAGCAGGTAGATGCACTACAGTCAATTGTGTGCTGTATGCTGATTAGCTATGATAATAATATTGTAGGTGTGCCTTGTTTGAAATAGCTTTAGATCGGGTAACTCTCAATTGGAGACGGTTCTGAAGCATCCGGATGCAACTCCCAAATCACCTAGGCTGCCTCATCTTTTAAACTTAAAAACATATTTGATTCTTAGCTATAGACATCATTTCTATTCATGAACAGAGATTCACAATGTTGATTCCTTGGAAACAAGCGTAAATGGTTAAGTTTAAGCACTCAAATCGTTCATATTTAGCAGGACATTTTATTGTAGACAATCTTAATTAGACAGTCAGTTAAGTGTCATACGTGGTACACGCTTGGGCGATCATATCTCGAAAGAGGCATGACTGACTGGGCAGAGGATTATCCCGCAGTAGGGGTGCCATTGTTTTCTGCGGTAGACTGGCTGCCAGCCAAGGCTATAGAACCCAATCTATCCTGTTATTTAACCCATATCTGGAGGGAAAAGACGGATTAATACCTTTCTCATTGGGTATTTGCGCGTAAGTGAATGCAGTGAATTCAACTGGAATCTTAATTATCAAAGACAAAATATGAACATAGTAACACGTCCAGTCAAGATCAGAGACATACGAGCTCAGACTAGTTTAGAATTAAAGGATTACTATTACGAGGGTCATTCAATAAATTTTCCGGTATAAGGATTTCTATGTGGGTCATTCAATAAATAAGGTGAATTTTTCGCTATAAGGACATCTGCGAAGGTCATTCAATAAATAAGGTGAATTTTCCGGTATAAGGACTTCTACGAGGGTCATTCAGTAAATAAGTTGAATTTTTTCTGTATAAGGACTTCTATGGGGGTCATTCAATAAATAAGGTGAATTTTTCGGTATAAGGACTTCTACGAGGGTCATTCAATAAATTAGGTGAATTTTTCGGTATAAAGTTATGTAATACAGATAGAAGCTTACTTTTTTTTAACTTTTTTCATTTACTACTTTTTTCAAAGGGATTTAATTTTTTTGCAGATTGAAAAAAAGAATTTGAGAGTTTTGGTGATTAACAAAGATGGCCGCCCAAGAAGCATGCTCCAGGATTGATCAGAGGTCAGTTATGAAGTTTTTGGTTGCTGAAGGGTGCAAAACAGTTGAAAATTTACCTTATTTGTTTAATGACCCTCGTAGAAATTATTGTACCGAAAAATTCACCTTATTTATTGAATGACCCTCGTAGAAGTCCTTATTCAGAAAAATTCACCTTATTCATTGAATGACCCTCGTATTAATAATATTAATAAATTATAGTAGTATTAGTACAATACTTGCAGTTAAGCACAATTTAAGAAAAGAATAAGAAAATCATGTATTAATCACTATTTTGGCTGTATGTGTCATTTTCAAATCATGCTTAAAAATCTATTTTCTACATGCGTCGCTTGTCTTAAGAAAAACGGTTGTTCAGATAATCAACGGAACATAGCGAACGAAACGCAGCCTATGAGAATGGAATGCATTTAGTAATAGTGCGAGTAACATGGTGGCGTAAGGGCTTATCTCAGAATTTTCCATCAGATGATTAGACAACTAATTAGTTTAGTAATTAAATGGGGTTTGTATAAAAATTTGTTTTCTATTCTTTATAGTTTATTTAATTTGTAAACATAACTTGAAAAGAGACATATTGCCAAAACATTATTAAAATATTATTAAACATTATTACCAAAACATTATTTAAAACAATCTTTTCCTTTTCTTTTTTTCTTTTTTTAAATAACGCTCTTCTATAAGTGTTGCAAAATATTGGACACAGTTCGATCAATCGATACGTTTATTATCATTATTATTTCTATTTATCTATGCTGTATATTTATTTCCATCCGGATCCCAAACAGAGACCTAAGGTCAGAAATGCCATCACGACATTTTCCACTGAACACTTTTTAACTTAAGGACACACACACATTTTATATCGATAGGGCTCTTCGTAATATTTGCGATGTACCTTTAAGAACATTATTTTTCTATTTTTCTTTTAGGCTACCGGGAACCCTTTCAATGAATCTATCAAAACCTTTTTCAATCAAACCAATCAACTTAGTATTATTATTATTATTATTATTATTATTATTATTATTATTATTCAGAGATTTCTCCTCTTAATGTTCAGCTTTGTTCACTTATAGTCCAATAACCTTGGGGCTACCATGTAGGAGTGATGGATTTAATTGAAGCAGCGAGTTCTTCTTAATGCATGGGCGATGAAAAAAGGACGAACTTCTGGTATATTTGTATCTTGATGTTACCAGGGATTTTCTCGGTACATTTTATTATTATTATTATTATGTCATTTTTCATCATATTTCGATTTCTGCTTTGGTCTCACTACCAACCAAGTCTGCGGGGAGACCTAAGGCAGGTAGTGGCGTGTTGTTATGGCTCCATTTCATGTTTTTCTATCTTCCCTATCATCTCCAGCATTACATAGATAAAGTTTTCCTTAGTGTGTGGGCTGTACTTAATAAGACAATTTTTTGTATATCTCTTAAGCTGGGGTTTCCAGGGATTCTTTCAATGTGTTGTTTTGTTCCATTTTTTATCATTCCAAGTGCACCTACTATCACTGGCACAACTCTTGTTTTCAATTTCCACATTTTTTCTATTTCAATTTCCAGGTCTTTATATTTTGACAGTTTTTCAAATTCCTTGATTGCTATGTTACAATCCGCTGGACAAGCCATATCAATTAATAGACAAGTTTTATCCTTCTGGTTTTTAACAATAATGTCTGGCCTGTTTGCTTCAATTTTTCTGTCTGTGTAGATGGTGTAATCCCATAGAATGGTTACATCTTCTATTTCTGTAACCGGTGCTGGGTGATGTTCATACCAGTGTTTGCCTACAGCTTTTCCATAATGTTTGCATATTGCCCAATGTAAATATTGCCCAACTCTAACGTGGCGATTTTTATATTCGTTTGGGGCAAGCACAGAACAGCCTGAGATTAGGTGGTCTATTGTTTCTTGGTGTTTATCACAAAACCTGCATTTTGGATCCATATTATTATGCATAATATTTGCCTGAAAGTTTCTCGTGAAAAGACTTTGGTCTTGTGCTGCAAGTATAAATCCTTCAGTTTCAGACTTTAATCCAGATGCACGTAACCATCGATGAGTATTAACTTTGTCAACATTGGATTTATTGGCACGTACTGGATATTGGCCATGCAGAGGTTTGTCTTGCCAGCGCTGTTTCATCTTTTCAAGAGCTTTATCTTTGGCTTTCATTTTCATATTTTTTGCCGCAATAGTTGGTTCTTGGCTACTGTTTTGCTTTTCTACAGAATCTGCTAACTGTAATTCTTGTTTGTATTTACTGCCTTCTTTTATTATTGAATATTTTTTCTTTCTTTCTTCATGTTGCCTTACTAATTGTATCATCCAATCCTTTGTTGTTTCTATGTATGTTAGTAAGCCAATAGTTGTTGTCTTGTATGACAATTCCAGCTGAATAAGACCCCTTCCACCTTCTTTACGGGGTATGTATAGACGGTCTACATCAGCCTTTGGGTGATGCATCCTATGCTTAGAAAGAAGCTTTCTTGTTTTAGCATCCATTCGCCTGATGTCGTTTAGAGTCCAGTTTAACATGTTGAAGCTATATTGGACAACTGGGATTGCAAGGCTATTAATGGCCATAACTCTATTCTGTGAATTTAATTCAGTTTTTAATATCATTCGTAGCTTTCTATAGTACTCTTTACGCACTATTTCTTTCATTTTTTTATGGTGAATGTTTTCGCTCTCATTTACACCTAGGTATTTATAAGCTTCTTCTGGTTTCAATTCTTTTATTGTTACAGCAGGGTCTAGGCTAATTGAGGATGTTTCTTATTATTATTATTATTATTATTATTATTATTATTGTTGTTGTTGTTGTTATTATTATTGTTATTGTTGTTGTTGTTGTTGTTGTTGTAGTAGAAGAAGAAGAAAAGATTAAACTGAAGATTAAAAGAAAAAGGTTTCGTTGTTTTCATTGTCATGTAACAAGTAAGGTATTCTGAAAATAAGGTGTTAATTCTACCATTGTCTGTCCGCTAATGTGATATAAGTCCGGAGGGTAATTGAAAAGAAATATTATGATTTATCTCAGTGAAATGCAACAGATTGATTGATAGGCCAAATAGAATTTATATTAAAAAGTCTTTCCTTCTCTTTTGAAGAGCTTCACACATCAAATTTGAATTTCCCGTTCGCCTTTAAAGAATAAGCAAATCAAAATAACCAGTTGTCATTTATTTAATGTGTGATGAATATACCCTTTACGCCAACTGACAAATGCTGGTATTTTTAACACGAAGAAAAAATAAAAGTGTTATTTTTCTTCTTTTTTTTTTTTATTATTCGGTTTCGAGAAGATTTTGCAGCAAGATTCAGGTTTAAATATATCTATAATAGCGAACATGTTTATTAGTGGGCGTGTGTGAGTGTATTTGCAAGAAATGGCCTGTGTATCCGTAGATGTGTGTAGATATGTGTGTGTACGTTCTTGCGTATGTGTGTGTATATTCATAACTGAAGTTGTTTTCAGTGTCCTGCAACACAGCATTCAATTCGGATCGATTAAATCAAAACTACAATACATTGTAAATATTACAGTTTCTTTCATTACCAACTTCCACTTGGTTTATTAAAGTAGGCGTATAGGATTCACCCCAGATGTTGCTAAAGTTAACTTTGCAATCAGTTTCATGCCGGAGCTTCCGAAAAGCCATGTGGATTAATAATTTGACCTGAGGGATGCTCAGCTATCTGCCGAGTGCAGATCCGAGCTTCACCCAATGGCAGTAGCTGCTCCTAACATGCAAACAGGCAGCCGACCCAACTGCGGCTAGGATGTGCACATGTGAGAAAAAATATATGACAGTTGCAGAAACTTCCACCAGAAAGTGAGAAACTAAATTAAAACTGTTTCAATTTGGTTGTAATAATGCTATTTAAAGCTGCATGATTGAATTCAACCGACCAAATAAGGTGAAATTACGCATGCGTTTTCATGCACTTAGCAATTCCAGAGTTATTTTTGATAAAATATTTGTTGAAAAACCTATTGCAAATGTTTTTATGTAACATGCACACATAAACAAGCATAAAACAAGCATATATATGTGTTGCTTTAAGGTAGGCTAACAGCAAACTGCTTACCTACAGACAGGTAACAAATTCAGCAATCATACTAAGATTGAAAGGGCCGTAAAACAAGGCTGCGTCTTTTCACCGGACCTATTCAACTTCAACAGCAAAACTATTCTGAGAACCCTGGAAGTTATACCAGGATTCGTCATTGGAGGCCACAATTTAAACAACATAAGGTACAGAGATGATACAGTGCTGATAGCAAACACAGAAAAGAAAGTACAAGACCTCCTACAGAAGTTAGCTGAAGAGAAAAGACTACAAATAAACTGCAAGAAAACCGAATGTATGGTCATCAGCAAAAAGGGCAGCCCAAAATGCCAATTACAGGTGAGGGACTTTAAAATCAAGCAGGTACAGAAATTTAAATACCGAGGAAGTGTTCTAACAAAAGACAGAAAGTGCGACACTGAGATCCGAAAGCGAATTGGCATGGCGAAAGAAGCATTCCAGAAGTTGAGTAAAGTATTAAGAAACAGGACAATTTCACTAGAAACAAAGAGGAGAGTATTGGGTTGCTATGTGATGTCGGTTCTTCAATATGGCAGTGAATGTTGGACAATATCTTCGAAGATGAAGGAAAAACTTGAAGCAGCTGAAATGTGGTTCTACAGAAGGATGCTGCGGATATCATGGACTGAGCATGTGAGCAATGGCGAGGTTTTGGAAAGGATGGAGACGAAAAGGAAATTAATACTGAGCATCAGGAAGAGACAACTAAAGTTCCTGGGATATGCAATGAGGAAGGAGGACTTAGAGAACCTGTTACTAACAGTATAGATATAGGGAAACGAGACAGAAGAAAGCAGCGGATAACATATTTGAGGGACCTGAGCAGGTAGATGACAGAACGGGGGCTGCATGGTGCAACAGGAGAAATCGTGCTAAGAGCCACCAAGGACAGGGAGATGTGGAAAGCCATCATCGCCTACGTTCTGAAAGGACATGGCACATAAAAAAGAAGAAGAAGAACATTTTATTGAAGTGCTCATTATCAGCGGTAGACCGCATATAAATATAAAAATACAAATATGGACATTAAAGTCAACACTCTGAGGCGAGAGTTTGCTTCATGCTTAAACACAATCGTCAGACCACATTTATTTTATAAAATATTTTTAGCATGAAACCAACTTTCGGCACGCGGTGCTGATTTCAGTTTCCACTATTATATTTTTATTCACATACTCTATTCTTAAAAAGTGAGCACTTTTATACATAAATATTGCATACCTTACGTTATGGTGCCCTCCTGAGAGGAATGAACACTTCCTCTTGTTATATGTAGTTACCTACGTGAGTTCCGTTAGGAGCAGTTAACGAAAGCAGTTAACGAAAAAAGTTAACAGCAGTTGACGACAGCTACTAGTCAGGCAATAAGCAGCGTAATAATAACTTCGGACTTATTTATTTCTAGTGACTTATTATTAACTCTTCTTCTGAATATCTTGTTATACTAATATACTGTTTTGAACCTACCTCCTGTGTTTCGTGTTTTACTTCCGGCACAAACCGGTCACTACAACTTGCGGTGAAGTTTCGTCACAACTACATAACTCCTTAATACAATATTTATATTATATATAGATAATAGATGAATGACTATGGACTATTATCACTTGTCAATTAATATTTACCCTTATTTGCTGAGTATTTAGTCTAGCATAGATTGTCAAGTTAATATAGAATACTTGCGATTTCTTAAACGATTTCACATGGAGTCTGAATTCGTTGTTGTTGTTGTCTATGTTAACTCATGTGTATATATATGTACATTTGAATGTATGTTTTTACTTGTGTTTATATATGAATGTATATGCCTGGGTACATGAGCATGTATGTATGTGGGTGTATATATTAGCTGGGATGTAAATATATATATATATATATATATATATATATATGTGTGTGTGTGTGTGTGTGTGTGTGTGTGTGTGTGTGTGTGTGTGTACGGATATGCATATATATATATGTGTGTGTGTGTGTGTATGCGTGTGTGTGTATGCGTGTGTGTTTGTTCCTCTTCTCCGTTCTATCTTTGAATAACTTATTAATATTTAAAACACTTTCGTCAGTAAAAATTGTGTGTGTGCGTGTGTGTGTGTGAGTAGTGTTATATATATGCGTATAAGTAGTGTTATATATATGCACATACATATAATTGCTAGTAATTTTCACACATTTTCCAAATTATACCAATATTTTCATACTTTCATATATCCAGTGGATTTACATATATATGCCTACCTATCCGCATATATGTATATGTATATACAAACACAACTATAATTATATAAGTACACGTGCAACTTTTTTTTTATCTCTCTGCACAGAGACAATGTACGTCTGTGTACATTTAATTCCCAAATGAGGTGGTATATTTTCTTTTCATACGTCTTAATAAACCTTACTCATCTATATCCATATATACCGGCCTACCTCATTGTGCTATATATATATATATATATATATATATATATATATATATGTGTGTGTGTGTGTGTGTGTGTGTGTGTGTGTGTGTGTGTGTGTGTGTGTGTGTGTGTGTGTATATATACTTTTATTGTGCCATATATATATATATTGTGTGGGGGTGTTCCTCTGTAGATTTGTGTGTATTTATGCATATTGTGGATCCGTGTATGCGCTTATATATATATATATATATATAACAGGAAGACAAGAGGAAAACTATTTAACTCGCCTACGCTTTGTTTCTTTTAACATCTCGTGACATTGCACTACACATGAAGGAGTACTAAAACTAAAATATATTCTGTTAATCTTTTTAAATGATGCGTGAGCGTTTTTTATATTTGCCAACACTGTTTATAGATACGTAATTTTGAATAAAGCTCATTTCGTCTTTTTGCCTTGATAAAGTCCATCACAGGACGAAACGCGTAGGCGAGTTAAATACAGTTTTCCTCTTGTCTTCTTTTTATTTAACCATTATTTCCTTAATATCAGATCATAACTGAGTATATTTTTACATGTATATATATCAGATTAATCAAATTGCAAACATTATGTCTGCTTATTTTTAATAAAATCCGTTCATACTCACAGATAATTCTTCGCATAATACAATCAAAAGTTGTCAGAAATAAGCTGTAACATTTACAGATGTTAATATCATTGATTTCTCAAGGTACCCAAGTACTTTTAAACTCTTTCCAGGATCATCTTCAGGTGTGTGACTTATGGTAACAAAAAATAACCGCAAAACCGTGTTGCTAAAAATTACTGTAAAGTTTTTTCAGCTTCAAATATAACGGTTGACAAATTGCTAGCTTTCATTAGAACAATAGAATTATCCAAAATGGAATTTTTTATATGTTGTAATGTCATGATCATGTACGTGTTAATGTACGAAAAAAAAGCTGTTCTTTTTACAAACATTTTAGAACATCACTACATTATTCATAGCTGATTCTATTAATTGATGGCTTAAGTGTTTTAATGAATATTGTCTATATTCGAATTGGTATATAATGTTGGTTTTATGTAACGCATCAGTTGGTGGGGAAGAGTTATTACTGAGAATCAAATTAGTAATATTGTACCTTTTATAATATATTATTAATTTTAATTTTTTATTAGGATCAACGGGAGATATATTAGTACAAAAGAGGTTTTTTATAATGTTTTCCTCCTGTTTGTAGTTATCGTGCGTCTGGTTGCAAAATAGGACTGATACACAACTTAATAAACTGAGCACAAATCAACTCCGCCACAAAAAAGATTTTTTTTAATCATATCACCCCGAGCAAGGCGGTAACGCCACTGATGTGCAGGGGGCTACGTGAGAGTGAACAGATTGGAAAAGAGAAAAGAGGAAAGAGAAAGCCGGAAACCACAACTTAAACAGGGAACAAGGGATGAGCCTCTTCATCTCTTCAGTAGAATGGGTGGAGTGTGAACCGGGCAATAGGTTAGTCTATCTACTCCAATTAATATTTTACTCTGAATTATAATGACTTCCCAAACCACATTCTAGATGAAGAAATAAGACGATATTTCAAAAACCTCAATACGCATCAAACAAAATATGGTATTTCCACAAAAGACCCTAAACATATCAAACTCTTCTATTTGCAATAACTCACGCCCTTGTAGATGATCTCGGAAAGAGACTGAAATGCGGAGAGATTCTAATGGCATTTCTTCTGCCAGTTGAAAACCCTTGTTTATTAGTATCCTGTTATTTGTAGTGTTTTTCGTGATTCTTCTAGGCGTATTTTACGAATGGTGATTTTACGGTGGTGATTCTTGAAATGGATGTATTATTGAATGTCTGTAGGTTTATGGTGAATGTCCGTGATGATGTAATTGTTTTTTTATGAGTATGTCTACGAATGGCAATTTATTATAGCTGTAGACTAGTGTGAACTTCATTTTAGGGCGCAAGTTTTGGAGTAGACTGTGTAGTTTATTTATGTCTTCTCATGTTGATCTCTAAAATATAAAACAAACATCTACGTATCTTTTCCATTATTTAGTGAATTCTGCTTTATGTCTTCCCCGTATTTGTGTCCTATTTGGTTGTATAGATTTTCTTCTAGATATCCTAGTGAAAAGTGTTGCATATGTCGGTGCCATTTTTGTCCCCATCGCGGTACCTGTTGTTTGAATATAATTTTGGTTGTTAAATTGAAATGAATTATTGTCTAAAATTAGTTCTACACTCTATATAATAAATTCTTTTGTGAAGAGTGTGGGAAGTATTTCTGTGTGTTTTTCAATCCAAAATGTTTACCTACTTCATGGAGTATGTTGCTCAGTTCACGTCAAATGTTACTATGAATGTACCTGGGTCAAGTTTTTGTGGTATGAAGCTTAGAAAATGTATGCTGTCTCTGATGTAGCTTTTTATTTTTGTGGTGTATTTGTGTAATATTTTATCTATTAGGTTTCTATCCGTCCTAGATGGGCAGGTTGGCCCTTCTACAATGGGTCTAGATTTAAGATTAGTAGGATTTCAGGTGGGAATATATTCCGATTTCTGTTCCCGGATCGCTGCTCTAATTGTGTTTGATTTGCATATCTTTAGGAATTCGTAAAAATTGCTTGTTTTGAAACAATGTCTGTAAGAAAACACTTTTCCTTTTTCGTTAGCATTTTACTGTGTGTAAGGTAGATTTTTATTTTTGATGCGATGATACTTTTCCTAGACATACTCATGATTTATTTTTAATGCGATGATACTTTTCCAAGACATACTCATAAAAAACAATTACATCATCACAGTCATTCACCATAAACCCACAGACATTCAATAATACATCCATTTCAAGAATCACCACCCTAAAAGTTGTCTAAAATCCATTCCCTACTCCCTAACACGACTATTTGCACAATAGTAGCTGACGAAACCCTTCGTAAAATACGTCTAGAAGAACCACGAAAAACACTACAAATAACAGGATACTAATAAACAAGGGTTTTCAACTGGCAGAAGAAATGCCATTAGAATCTCTCCGCATTTCAGTCTCTTTCCGAGATCATCTACAAGGGCGTGAGTTATTGCAATAGAAGAGTTTGATATGTTTAGGGTCTTTTGTGGAAATACCATATTTTGTTTGATGCGTATTGAGGTTTTTGAAATATCGTCTTATTTCTTCATCTACAATGTGGTTTGGGAAGTCATTATAATTCAGAGTAAAATATCTATTTTGTGGCGGAGTTGATTTGTGCTCGGTTTATTAAGTTGTGTAGCAGTCCTATTTTGCAACCAGATGTACGATAACTACAAACAGGAGGAAAAAATGCTATATTATGGTTGATTAATCTGTAGTTATTTTTGTCTCCTAGCATATCTTGAATATTTGTTTTGTAGTAAGTTTTATTCATAATTACTGCAGCATAGCCTGCTTCCTTATGTCATTGCTCTCACGGATGTTTTCTAATGTTAGCTATATACATATAATGCTAGTTTTATATAAATGTCAAAACTAAATAGATGTCCAAACATTTTTTAACAAAAATAGTTTATTGAATTGGGTTACGTATCTGTATTACGCTGGATATGCGTTGTGGCACTGGGTTCTATAACCTTGGTTGGCAATCAGTCTACCGCAGAAAGCAATGGCAACCTACTGCGGGTTAATCTTCTGCCCAGTCAGTTGTCTCTTTCGAGACATGATCGCCCAAAGCGTGTATCACGTATGGCACTTAAGTGACTGACTGAATATAATAGTTGAAAACATGATTAAGGCATCTACTTGGTATAAGTGGGGGATCAGTTTTATATTGTTTTGAAGTAATAAACTGATCCCCCTAATTCCTACTTAATAATATAATACATCTCTTCCCCCTCTAGTATGAGCCAAATAAGAGAACAGATTGGCTTCTATAGCCTTGGTCGGCAACCAGTCTACCGCAGAAAGCAATGGCAACCAACTCAGGGATAATCTTCTGCTCAGTCAGTCATGTCACGTTTGGCACTTAACTGACTGACTCTGTATTCATTCGAATCTATTATTTAATAATATTATATTTTTTAGAACTATTGTCCAAATTGAAGAAGACATTTATCAGATTTTAAATTTTCTACATTTTCAATTATCGATGCAAACAAACAGACCAGCTGTTTTATCTTAACCGCTCATGAAAATAAACGTAAGACTTCTTTTGCTTTTTTCTTTTTCTTTTTCTTCTTTTTTCGAAGGCTTACTTGACATTTTCCTCTTATTTCACTATTCAGAATATATGTTCATTTACTTCCAACGGACATATATATATATATATATATATATAGAGAGAGAGAGAGAGAAAGAGAGAGATTAACACACATGCATATAAAGGAATTATTTTAGAAATACTGAAAGTGAGAGTGATAAAATTATGATTAGTTTTATGTTTACATTATTTTGTCTTTCTATGATATACATATATTAAACAAGCACACTTGTGTGTGTGTGTGTGTGTGTGTGTGTGTGTGTGTGTGTGTGTGTGTGTGACTGTTATTGACTTGATTAGGCATCTCGATATCGTTAAGTAGGCTTCCTCAGATAAGAACGAAATAAATATGTGTGCGTGTTGTGTGAGTGCTTCAATATTAAATCTATATATATATATATATATAGATGGATATGTCTGTCTTTCTTTCTGTGTGTGTGTGTGTGTGTGTGTGTGTGTGTGTGTGTGTGTGTGTGTGTGTGTGTGTGTGTCTTCATTCTAACGAACCCCACTCCTTCGAAACCCTTGGTCCGATTTCAACCAAAATTGGGTCACTTGTCACATGAACCTTTTGATGTACGCAAAATTTTTTCGAATCGATTTATAGGGTACGGCGAAAATCACCGAAATGCTTAGAAATTACAAACTCTTCTCCTCCGAGACGCCTTATGCGAATTCAACCAAAATCGGGTAACTTGTAGATAAAGGTCCGAACCTTTTTTCGAATCAATGTACAGTGTTTGTCAAAACTCAACGACAAACATAATTTCGGGTGTCCTTTTGCGCACTTTTATGCATTTCTTCAAGACGCTTCACTCAAACTCAACCAAAATCGAGTCACTGGGAGATCAAAGGCTGATGCCTTGATATGTGAACATCAATTTTGACATATGGCAAACATTCATAGAAAATGTTGCTTTTTGTGATCGTTTATTTCTCCGATACAGTTGTGGTCCAAGAAAAATCGGGTCTTTTTTGTAACTTCTACCTCATCATGTGCCACAACAATTTCACGTTTTCTTCAAGGTGCCAACCTCTCCGACGTTGCAGGGACAATGCATCTACTTCTTCTACGTCATAACGTTATCTCATTACAGGCTTCCGTAACGCCCGCCTCCGTTCTTTCAATTGTACATACATCATTTCCGTTTATTGGCAAAATTGACCAAGCATGGATTCCGTTTTACAAATACAACTAAAACCAATACTTCGCAGTTTTTAACTTACGCGTCACAACAAACTTATGCTAGATTTTTTTGAATAAGCACTTGACTTTACCATTTCAACATAACCACTAAAAAAAACCCGAGCAACGCCAGGCGATACTGCTAGTCGTTAATATTTTTTCCACAAAGCTGGCACCCCTCGATTAGGGATTTAATATTGAAACACACGCACATGCACACGCATATATTTCTTTCTTTCTGATCTGAGGAAGTCGAAATGCATAATCAAGTCAATAAAAACAGTTTTCCGCTTTTATAAACTCTGGCTAAATTCGATATCCTATTGACACACACATCTTTTTTTATCACTCTAAATCTTATTCTTAATGGATGTCTATATTAAACACTAAAAAGAAAAAAGAGAGTACTGGATTGCTATGTGATGTCGGTTTTTCAATATGGTAGTGAATGTTGGACAATATCTTCGAAGATAAAGGAAAAACTTGAAGCAGCTGAAATATGGTTCTACAGAAGGATGCTGCGAATATCATGGACCGAGCATGTGAACAATGATGAGGTTTTGGAAAGGATGGAAACGAAAAGGAAATTAATACTGAGCATCAGGAAGAGACAACTAAAGTTTCTGAGACATGCAATGAGGAAGGGGGGCTTAGAGAACTTGTTACTAACAGGCCAGATAGAGGGGAAGAGAGACAGGGGAAAGCAGCGGATAACATATTTGAAGGACCTGATCAGGTGGATGACGGAATGAGGGTTGCATGGTGCAACAGGAGAAAGCGTGCTAACAGTCACCAGGGACAGGGAGATTTGGAAAGCCATGATCGTCTATGTCCTGAAAGGACATGGCACATAAAAGATGAAGATATTTAATTGAGTTTGAGTTTTATTTAATGGCAAAATTGTGGGTTATTTATTTAAGGTTGATTTAGTCAGATTTTGATGATTTTTTTAATTTTAAAAACTGAAGATGTCTTCTTGTTTTGTATTAAAAATTTATTACTGGTAATAATTTTTTTTCTTCAAATATGTATAATGGCCTTATTTTTTCTCTTTTCAAAATGTGTTATGGTAATTTTTTTTCTTTCAAAACTGTATTTTCCTCTAAAAGTCTACTTTCATGTTTATATTTATATAAACCTCTATTTTTAAACTTTCATAGTGTTTTGACCCTAGTTTGAGGATTAACTATTTTCCCATAGCTGGGAGCCTAACAGGTGCTACCACTCCGCGTCAGGGTGGACCTGGGAACAACAGCAATTAAGAGGTGGTTTCATGCTCCTCACAACCTCACAATCTTGCTGCTGGTTGCAGTTTACCGTCATACCCAGGCCCCCTATATTTAATGTATGCCTATATTTCAGGAGAAGTTCCATTTATTTATTAAACACTATATTTTTTAAAATATGAAAAAAAGATGCTCCTTTCGGCAGGATTCGAACTTGTGTCTTCCTTTACAGGAGAAACCGACTCGGCCACGAAGAGCTTTGCGAAGCAAACAAGACAGAATAGTCCTTATAATCGCAAATCCTTCTCCGAGTTTATCCAAAGTTCATTTCTACTCAGTTTCGTATCCTAACGTAAACAAACCAATTTCTAAAGAAGTAATAGATATTTTTATTATTAATCTGACAGTCTCTCTCTCTCTCTCTCTCTCTCTCTCTCTCGAACGAACGAACGAACGAACGAACGAACGAACGAACGAACGAACGAACGAACGAAGTGTGGTACTAGGCTGAGTTTAAAATAAGAGTCACAAGCGTACATGGAAGCAAATAAAAATATTTCAGATTCTTCGACATTTCCTCTCTTTGGGACGTTTCAGAATCATTGGATTAAACTTAAGCCTTTCTCTTAAGGAGAGGGACTACCTGAAGAGGACATCTTCCATTAGTATTTCTTAACTGATGATAAAAGATTCAGCTAACACTGCTCTCTGTCTCGCTGTCTCTCTCTCTCTCTCTCCTTCTCTTTCTCTCTATCTCTTTCTATCTTTCGCTCTCTGTATATATATATATATATATATATACACTGTGCTATAACTGCACATATATATATATACACCTGTAACTGTAGATCTAGAAATAACTGTCCGGTTGAGGGTAAGTGTAGATCGGAAAATGTAATCTATCAAGCCACCATCTACCCTAAGGAAAATAAGGAGAGATGTAATGTTTATATCGGAATTTCGGCGAGAATTTGGAAGCAACGGCTTTATACCCACAGGCACTCCTTCACCAAAATTAGTTTAAGATACCAAACAACCCTTTCTAGAAAATACTGGGAAGTAAAAGAAAGTAACTTAGATTCCTAGATAAAATGGGAATTCACGGGCAAGGCTAGGACAACTAATAGCTTAAGAGATAGGCGTAATCTATGTTCGGCAGAAAAAAATTAAAATTGAAAAATGTCAAGACCAAAATATACTCCTAAACAAATGAAGGGAGATAATAAGTATGTGTTGCCATAGAAATAAGTATAAGTCACAATAATACATTACAATAATTATCCTATTCCCCCAATTAGTCCCAATAAAAATTAATTATTTTTTTAAGTTGGCCAAGCAGTTACTTCCCCACCACCTACCATTACTAACCCAAGGGTCAGGCCACATACCTCCCACTACCAAGAAGGAATCACTACTAACTCCTTTTCCCAACCCAACTCAATGAAAACCAATACCTCCCAATCCCTTCCTTCACCTAAGATAACGTTTGAGCTTCTCATTTTAGAAGGGGTCGAAGAATGCATGCCTTAAAATGACATGTTGAAAATGGCTATTTCCCCACTAAGTTTTAACTTAATTTACATATAAACAAAGATATATGTGTGTGTGTGTGTGAGAGAGAGTGAGAGAGAAAGAGAGAGAGAAAGACGTGCGTATTTCTATCGATAAAGATGTAAACACCAGGTGGAAAGGATGATGTAGACAGTCTGGTGCTTTGTGGTCAGTTTTGCGTCACTCGGCTCAAAGTTAACATCTTCCGTCGTCTGACCGTGTACATCATCTCTGATACTGATTAGTTGTTCTGGAAGGACAACCATTCCATTACGCAAGAACATTATCTCCAAAGATGGACTGTCCTGCCATATTCCGCTATCGCGTCGCGTTCCTTTCTATTCTTCTTGATTTACGCGCCACAATGACGCGATGCTGCCCGTCGCTCGTCCAAGTGCTTGAACCTCACGTCCGTGTGTGGTATGGTGGGGTGGACGGTATTTCGTCAATGAGTTAGAGATGAGGAGACACAACCATCATGAAGATGAGAAAGCGAGCAGACAAACAGACAGACGTGTATATAGAGATGGTGATCAACACATCATGCATATGGCCATGTATAAGTCGAGATTTCAGACTAATTTTTCGGTCTGAAATTAGAAGTCGATTTAAATACAAGCAATAGAGAGAAAGCCAGGAAAACTTTATCTTCAATCATGAATATCTTTTCGTTCTTTGTTCACAACCAACGGTTCTCTCCTGATGTGCTGTTGGCGAAAGGGATCCCTTGTGGGATGTTTTCGTTTGTGATTTTTAAAGCAATTTACAAGTTTTGTAACGTCACACAGTTATATATATATATATATATATATATATATATATATATATATATATGTGTGTGTGTATGTATGTATTTTTTTTAATCATATCACCCCGAGCAAGGCGGTAACGCCACTGATGTGCAGGGGGCTACATAAGAGTAAAAGCACTAGAGAGAAGAGAGTGAAGAGAAGGACAAAACATTTAGAAAGGAGCAAGAGAAAGGAGGGAATACAGGTGTGATGACAGTTGCAGAGGTGGAGAGAAAAGAAAGGATATACAGGGTGGTGAGGAAAGAACTCGGGTCAAGTGGTTAAGAGATGAGTATTGACCTTGCATTTGAATTCCTGGAGGTTGTAGCCGTCAGGAAAGCAAGAATATGGAAGCGAGTTCCACAGGCGGGAAGTGCGACGAAAGAAACTACAGGAGTAGAATTGTCGTCAGCATTTGGTTGATTTTACTGTGAATAGGTGAGACCCAGTTGTCAGTCTGATTGCATGAGTAAACACCTGTTGCAGAGGCACCAGTGACTCAAGCTCGTTGGAACAGAAGCCATGGAAGTATTTATAGAACAGACAAAGGGAAGCCACATCCAGTCGGTAGGAAAGTTGCTGGAGTTGAGCCACCAAGTCGGTACTTATCACATTACTGATTCTCCTTTCGAGCCTGTCAAGAACACCGAGGTGAACAGCAGAGGCACCTAACCATATATGGCAGCAATACTCCATGCACAGACGAATGGTTGATTTGTATATATGCAGGATGGTTTCAGGCGGGAAAAACATTCTGGCCCGACACAGTGACCCAACCTTCCTAGCAGTGGATTTAGCTATTGACTCAATGTAGTGGTTCCACTTGAGATCAGAAGAGAGGGTAAAAAAATGTACAGTAATTTTTAGCAACACAGTTTTCCGGTTACATTTGTTACCCTAACTCACACCCCTGAAGATGATCTCGAAAAGAGGTTGAAAGTACTTGGGTACCTTAAGAAATGAATGAAAATAACACTTGTCAACGTTACAGCTCATTTCTGACATCTTTTGATTGTAATACGCGAAAGATTATCAGTGAGTATGAACGGATTTTATTAAAAATAAGTAAACATGTTTCTCATTTATTTAATCTGATATATATATATATATATATATATATATATATATATATATATATATATATATATTATTTAGTTTGTTTTTTGTTTTGTTTTTTTTGTCATAATTAAATTAGACCCGTACAGTTATATCAAAAAGTGTTCAATACAATTATTTTGTAGAACTTTTGAATATTTTTCATTTGAATATTTTTCATTTGGAAATAAGTTATTTCCGCTACCTAAATTTCAACCTTTCCGTATCTTTAGGCGATTTACAGTAACTGATTTTACTGTTTTTCATGCGCTAGAACAGGGATTTTTTACGAACGCCTGACTGGGATTTTTAAACAACCGAAAATTTTTCAAAATTCTAAAATTAGGGAGGAATTTTTTAAGGATCTTACAACACTTTCATCTATGCTTGCATGATCCTAGTAAGAATTTATGGGTATGATTACATTTGGACATAATTTCTGATCTTTCATTTAGTAATTGGGGGGGGGGGGGGCACAACATAATAAGTAAGTTTTCCTCCTGGCACAATCTGCATACACTACCACCGTTGTATGGTTTGACTATTTTCACTATACTTCTATTTCTATCAAAGTCTTTTTCATATTTCAATTTTTAATTCTACACGTAGCTAGCCAGTTTGGTTCGTATATATAAAGGGGTTATTTATAAAGGGGTTATTTGGTTCGTATATATAAAGGGGTTATTTATAAAGGGGTTATTTGGTTCGTATATATAAAGGGGTTATTTATAAAGGGGTTATTTGGTTCGTATATATAAAGGGGTTATTTACAAAGCAGAAGCACATGATATAAATGGTCAAAGTAAAAGTTATTTAGGATCTACCAAAGACGGTTTTAAAATAGACTGAATAATCATAAATCTACATTTAAACTGGAAAACCTCAAATATTGTACCAAGTTGGCTAGTCACGTGTGAAGTTAAAATTAAAATATGGAAAAGACCCTGATATAACTTGGTGCAAAGTGAAAATAGCCAAATCATACATTGTGCCAGGAGTTAGTTATTAGGTTGTTCCCAGAAAGAAAAAATTACTAAACGAATGATCAGAAATTATGTCCAAATCTAATCATACCCATAAATACTTACTAGGATCATACAAGCATGGATGAAAGTGTTCTAAGATACTTAAATAACTCCTGCTAAATTTTGATAAATTTTCGGTTGTTTGACAATTTCAGTCGCGCGTTCGTAAAAAAAATTCCAGAAGATTGAAAGAATTTTACACGAATCTTCTGTACAACAAAAACGGAAGCTGATGATGGTTTTCCTGAAATAGGCCTATACAGCCGATTTACCATGAAATAACGTGTCTGCCTAAATTTTTTCTTATATTTGCTCTATATGTATTCATATACATATATATTTAGAGCTCTCTTAGAGAGTTATCCTACAACTGTATGTACAGGATACTCTTTTAGATTCTTCTTTATCTACACTGCATGTTTCTAGATAGATAGAGAGAGAGAGAGAGAGAGAGAGAGAGAGATAAAGATAAAAAGAGAAAGAAAGAAAGAAAGAAAGAATGAGAGGGGCATAGATATTAACACTTCTTCTATGTGCCGTTTTTTTCAGGACGTAGGCGATCATGACCCTCCAGATCCCCCTACACTTAGTAGTACATAAAACACTTTCTCTTGTTATCCCTTTCAAAACCCGCTCTTCCATCACTTTGTCAAGCCAATCATATATGTTACAACTTGCTTTCCCCCGTCTCTCTTGCCCTCTGTCTGACCTGTGAGTATCATATTTCCCAAGTCCTCCTTTCTCATTACATGTCCCAATAACTTTGGCAATCTTTTACTGATGTTAAGTTTTTCTTTTCGTTTCCTTCCGCTCCAAAACCTCATTTTGCTCACATGTTCTGTCTACGGTATCCTCAGCGTTCTTCTGTAGAACCACATTTCCGTTGCTTCAACTCTCTCTTTCATCTTTGATGTATTCTCTAGCATTCTCTGACAAATTGAAGAACAGACATCATATAGTAATACAGCTTTGTTTCTAGCGAAAATTTCCTGTCTCTTAATACTCTGCTTACTTTCTAGAATGCATTTTTAGTCATTCAAATTCTTCTTCGGATTTTAGTGTCGCACTTTCCGTTCACTTTTAGAACACTTCCTGGGTATTTAAACTTCTGTGCAGTCTTGATTTTAGTATCCCCAGCATGTAGTTGGCTTTTTGGGTTCCTCTTTTTACATTCGGTTTTCTTATAGTGTATATGTAGTTCTTTCTTTCTGCTTTCTTCAGCTACCTTCTGTAGAAGGTCTTGAGGGTTTTTTCCCGTGTCTTTATGCGAGATCACCGTCCACCTAGCACACAGTCCACTGGCAGTGTTGGACCCGTTAGCATTCATTAAGATATTCGTCTCGAAAAAGCTATTCTCTGATGTAATTCCTGCAACTCACCAATAACCGATGATGCCCCAGTGCGGCATCATCCCTCAATATAAAAAAAGATATTTCAAGCACAGGCATTTCTCGACATTGCGAGATTTTTGCTTGATCCACAGGCTGGCCTTAGTCTAAAGGTGAGGCCAACTCAATGATTGTATCAATCAATCAGTCAGTTGAGTGCCATACGTGATACACGCTTAGGCGATCATGTCTCGAAAGAGACATGACTGACCGGCATTACTTCTAATTCTCCATGTCCGGCAGTAGGTTGCCATTACTTTCTGCGGTAGACCGTTTGACAGCCAAGGCTATAGAATTCAATCCGCCCTGTTATTTAAACTATCAATGGAGAGAAGAGACAGTTTAATACCTTTCCCAAGGGTATTTGTGCGTAAGTGAATGCAAGGAATTCAACAGGAATTCGAACTCGGCACCCTGATTTGTCATTCCGAGCCGATATCCACCGCACAACAACGCAGATCCTTGTATCAATCACGTTGTTTATTATTGATACACATGGTTATGTTTTCGATGCAATTCCTTTGAAACTATTACAGATTAATTACTGACTGACAATGATGATGCAAATCTCACTTATATATGGTAGATTTGTAGCAAACGATGTAAGAAGCCCAAGAAGAAGCTGGGAAGAAGCCATGTTTGATACTGTTTTGGTTGCGAATGCGTTATCTACATTTGACTAAACTATAGTCCTGAAAATATAATTTATATGTGCATGTAAATTAACGACTGTCTAAAATTTTATTAGCAATATCCGCAGACTTTATGTTATAAAGTTCGTATAACGCTCACAGTTGCTGGTTAGTAGGACTGTAAAGAAAACACACGAAACGGTGGTTGAGCGAAAGGGTTTAATCACATGAAAGCACGGATTGAGAAGACAGCTATTCAGTGCGACAAGCGTACGACTGAAAAGCGTTAGCGTTTCACGACCAGCTTTTGGCCATTGTTAAATTGCAGACGTTCTACACATAGCGGATAGACGAGTCCATGTATAAGTGTAAAGAAGACGAGTCAATCTTTCTACACAACACATTATTAGAAAATTTACCTGAATAGAAAAAAAGAGCCTATTTTCATTAATGTAATCACTCTAGCCAAATCGTTTCTTGCGCGGTCCCACTAAATCAGACAATGTAGAGTTCAGTACCTCATCCAGGATTGCAAACTAACGGCCACCAGGTAAGAGCAGAAACTGATTACTCACTACATTATCGCTAAGAATAATCCCTGTGAATTATATTTTATGTTGTTGGTTGGTTGTTTTGTTTTTATGTCATATCAACCTAGGCGCGTCATTTATTGCCAACTTAACTTTATTTATTTATTACTGGTTATACCTTTTTGTTTTCAACAATTTATTGTTGTTTTTATATAAATTTTGTGTCTAGTAATACTTTTTTTAATACCTTTCCCAAGGGTACCAGTGCTAAAGTGAATGCAGGGTATTCAACCAGTTATTTCTTTCCGGAAGTTGCTTGGTCGTTCAGCATACCTTCGGTAATACATCGATGGCTGTTCAGTTTCTGACAGCAGAAGTCTGGGTTCAAAAGCAGAAAAAGAGCATTTCTTGGATTCTGAACTTATATTTTTGCCTCAAAATTTCGCCGCTAAAATTTATGGCTGTGCGTCAGAAGGGCTAATTTGATTGTAAAAGTTTTAAAATCTAACAATTCTGAATTTTGAATCATGGCAGCACATCTAATTGTGCGATTGGATATAAACCAATATCTGTAAACAAGTTTACAATTGTAATCAAATCAATCAAAAATCTGACAAAGTAAACCTCGCTGCCGAGCTTAAAAAAGACCTCCAATCCGTGGTGGACTGGGGTAAGAAATGGCTCGTGAATTTTAATGCTTCCAAAATGAAGCTGCTATCTATTAACCATCAAAGATAATCACTCCTACCCCCCCCATTAGCATGGAGCAGGCTAGTCTCCCTGAAAGCAAAACACTGCGCCTCCTCGGATTAACTCTCACAACGAACCTAAAGTGGAATGACTTTATATAATCCATAGCTAAATTCGCTGCTAAGAAAGTCGGTTATTTGTGTAGGGCCAGGAAGTTTTTTCCAACCTGAAACAATCCTGCATATATATAAATCTACCTTCCGCCCCTGCATTGAATATTGCTGCCATATCTGCTCGGGTGCTCCTGCTATCCACCTAAGTGTCCTTGACAAAATCCAACGGAGAATCTGTAATGTGATCGATCCCGACTTGGCAGCTCGGATACAGTCACTTTCCCACCGGCGCAATGTGGCTTCTTTGTGTCTCTCCTACAAATATTTTCACGACTTCAGCTCCGATGAACTTAACTCACTGGTGCCCGCTATATATGAATTTACTCGAGCCACAAGATTAGCAACTAGGTCACATCCTTTTACTGTGAAACCAATAAAATGTAAATGTAAATTCTACTCCATCAGCTTCTTTTCTCGCACTTCCAGCCTGTGGAATTCTCCTCCGTTTACTTGCGTTCCCGACAGCTACAATGTTCAATAATTCAAATGTAAAATCAATATTCATCTCCTATCTCACTAACCTGCATCCTCTCTCTCATGCTCCTTTCTCCGTCCACTCCACTCTCATCAGTATTCTCATTTTTCTCTAACCCACTTCCTGACACCCCCTATAACCTGTCACTTTTTCTCATGACTTTCCTCCTATGTAGCCCCCCTGCAAAATAGTCGCAGTATAATGCCTTTACTTGGGGCGATATGATTATAAAAAAAATGATCGATTGAAATTATAGGGTAATCTGTTTGTAATGAGAAACGTGTATGGATTTATGTTTTGTGCAGAATATTGTCGTCATCTCGGTGCGAATACTTCTTATTATGAGGTCGTGTTTTGGGCCTCTGGAGAGACATGCTCTGAGTTTTTTTAGCAGGTAATCACTTGGATATGACTTCTACGGCAATGCTACATGACCACTGAAATATATCTAAAGATGAGAAAAATAGTTCGTATAAATCAAACCATATTTTCAACTGGAAATCTTATCTGAGAAATCAAACAACAATATCATAAACAAATCATAAACAAATCATGGATCATAAGCGTTAAGCATAAATCATAAATAAACATGAATCGTAAGTCATAAACATTAGCATAAATCATAAAACATTAATCATAAACATAAATCATAATCATTACTGATAAAACAAAACATATATCATAAAACATAAATCATAAACATAAATCATAAAACATAGATCATAAATATAAATCAGAAAACATAAAACATAAATCATAATCATAAATGATAAAACAAAACATATAAAACATAAATCAAAAACATAAATCATAAAACATAAATCAAACATAAATCAGAAAAGAAAACAAATGTAAATCACAATCATAAATGATAAAACAAAACATGCCATAAAATATAAATCATAAACATAAATCATAAAGCATAAAACATAAACATAAATCATAATCATAAATGATAAAACAAAACACATGTCATAAAACCTAAATCGTAAACATAAATCATAAAACCTAAATCATAAACATAAATCAGAAAACATAAAACATAAACATAAACGATAATCATAACTGATAAAACAAAACATGTCATAAAACATAAATCATAAATATAAATCATAAAACATAAAACATAAATCATAATCATAAATGATAAAACAAAACATATATCATAAAACATAAATCATAAAACATAGATCATAAACATAAATCAGAAAACATAAAACATAAACATAAATCATAATCATAAATGATAAAAAATATGTCATAAAACATAAAACATAAACATAAATCATAAAACATAAGCAAAAATCATAATCACAAATGATAAAACAAAACATATGTCATAAAACATAAATCATAAACATAAAACATAAAGCATAAAACATAAACATTAATCATAATCATAAATGATAAAACAAAACATATGTCATAAAACATGAATCATAAACAGAAATCATAAAACACCAAACAGACATAAATTATAATCATAAATAATAAAACAAAACATATGTCATAAAACCTAAATCATAAACATTAATCATAAAACATAAAACGTAGACATAAATCATAATCATAAATGATAAAACAAAACATATGTCAGAAAACAAATCATAGACATATATCATAAAACATTAATCATAAACATAAATCATAAAACATAAATCATAAATAAACATCAATCATAAATCACATATCATGAAACATAAATCATAAAAATAAATGATAAATAATACACACACGGCATGGTAGCCAAAAATCATCTGCCGTTGAATTTTAAAAGGCTTCAAAAGTAAGTCCCTGATGTCATCCACGGTGAAGGTGTAGTAATTAATCCGTTTTCTGGTGTTTCCTAGTGGTTATAAGTTTGAAATGGTAGTGAAATCCATTTAGTCTTATTTAGTAGGAACGAACAAGAAACGACATCAGAGTGAAAATTAATATAAGCAACGACATGTACAAGATATCCCATATCTACTGAAATAATGAACACTGAAGACGATCAGAGAAAAAGTAGCCGAAACGTCATGTCTATAATAACATCTAAAAACAATAAAATACGAAAACAATAGTTAAAGTACATCCTAATTCAGTAAAGTGCTATACGTTATACACGATTGGGCGGTCAGGTCTCGAAAACGACATGACCGACTGGGCAGAAGTTTTTCCTACAGTAGGTTGCCATTACTTGCTACGGTAGACTGGTTGCCAACCAAGGCTATAGAAACCAATCTATCCCGCTATTTAACCCATAGCTAGAGGAAGAAGAGACGGATTAATACCTTTTCGTTTGGTCTTTGCGTGTAAGTGAATGTAACGAATTAAAGCGAAATTCGAACTCGGCCCTCCGATTTCTCGTTCCGAGCCGATATCCACTGCACCAAAACGCAAATTCTCATCACAGATATAAAAATAGTTTCTATAGATGAACTTAATTTTTCAGTTAAGCCCCCTGACGGGAAGATGTAATCACTTCAAAATTCAGACTATATAAAGTGTCACTTTATTCCTCTGTTCGTTTATTCAAATATTTTCCTGACATTAATTTTATTTAATATATTTTATCCTTATCTGTTATTCATTATGTTATTTGTTACTAATGTAGATTGTTATCACTAGTGTACCAGTGTCGTCAAAATGACGGCCATTGTTATAAATTTTTAGTAGCAAGATGAAAATAGAGAAAAGTCTTGAAACAATGAATTGCAATTCAATGAAGCAGAGATAAAGAATTCGCTGCTAAAATAGGGGTCGATGAACCGTTTAATTGATCCTTTCCCTTTATATGTTTTAGACGTTCAATGTTATATATGATTCATTGATTACTCCTTGTATTATATAAATCATTTTTTGCTCAATATATTTTTATGTTAAAGATTTTATGTCATTAATATAACAGTGAAACAGAAATATCTCTCGGAAGAAAAAGATTCTTAACAAAGCTAGCAATACGGAAACGACAAAGCCTAATTGAAGCAAAACGATCATTAAATAAACAAGTGTATCTGAGTGCTTCACATGAAAGGCTTTAACAAATAAGACTACAATCTAAGGGGTTCATTTTGTCACGGGAACTAATTTTGTCTAAATGCAGTTAAGTATTTTATTTGTATCGATTATTAAAATAACTAAGCGAAGTAAACACAAATAAATTTACTAACTTAAGTTGATTTAGCCTTTACCCACTAGAGATGCAACATGAAATATATAAATACAAAGAACTTTTTAAATCTTATCACCTCATGCAAGGCAGTAAATCTACCAATACACAAGGGGTCACTGAGGGTGAAAGAATACGAAAAGAGAGAAACATTATAAAGAGCAAGCACAATTAAAGAGTGATAAAGGGAACATTAGATTACTATTGACATTGTATTTAAATTTTTGAAAAGTTCTCTGAAAAGCATTGAGCCGGAGGAGAGCTCCGCAAATAAGAAAAAGATTAACATAAAACTTAGGGTTAAATCTAGCCAATTTAACTGTAAATTGATGAGACCTAACTGCTAATCTAGCTCTGTGACTAAATTCATAATGACTAGATATCGTAGCGAAAAGTTCATCCGAACACTTACCATGAAAGTATTTCTAGAAAATAATAGACCATTCGCAGGGAAGTTACATTACGTCGGTAAGAAAGTGACTGAAACCACAATGCCAGGTCAGGATCAATAATATTGCTGATCTTTCTTACTTTCTTTCGATTTTATCATGAATCTCGAGGTATACAGCTAGAGCACTGAATCAGCAATATTTAGTGTGGATGAATGGTAAATTTACAAATAACTTTTCATATAGGAATAAAGTGTCGCTACCAACACTTGGTTTTGAACATGGATCGCCAGAGAGCAAACACAGACGACTTCGTCTTAAATTAGAGCTGCTGGAATCTCGTAAAAACAAAAAAAAAATATATATAACCAGCAGAATCTAAATCCGTTATTGTCCTCGGCTATAAAGCTTTGGGCAAAGAGGGGGAAAAAAAGAAAACTGCGTGGGACCGACAATACATACGGTTCCTCCCAGTAAAAAGAAAAAAACCCTCTAACGGAACAAACAACCAGAAAAGAAAAGTGCTCGATACACACAACCGAAAAGTATTTAACTAGAAGGCAGTAACGCAGAGCAAACACACTAACAAAATAGTAAGATCGCCAAGACCTACCAGCGGCTTTGCACAACGGCTCGTCAGCCCTGACGAGCCGTTGTACGAAACCACTGGTAGGTCTTGGCGATCTTACTATTTTGTTAGTGTGTTAGTATATATTTATATATATATACTAGCAGTATAGCCAGGCGTTGCTCGGGTGTAATGAAAGCTTTAAAACTAATCCATGGAGCTCAGACTCTTTGGACGTTGGCACGAAAAACTAAAAAGCAATAGTTGTTTCCAGTTAAAACGAAACCGTAGACTGAAAGAAAAATGAATGGATGTAAGTCAAATTTTGATTTCCTGGTATCGATATCAAATAAGTTTTTTCGTCGGAAACTGAATTTTGAAGGCTAAATAAGTCATCTGAGTAAATGGTATCATGGCTGAGACTAAGAACTACAATTATACCTACTGAGAGACAAACCCGAAGCAAAAACTAAAATAAAAGGGCTGAAAAAAATACAGACATATAAGTAGATAAAGACACACACACAAACATCTTGCCTTTTATATATATATTATCGATTTTCTGCACTATTGTAAGAACTGCAAACTTGAAACTTCTGAATAATGTTTCTTATGCCTTTGTCTATGTGTGTATCAAATTTGATTAAAATAGGACCACTCCTTCTATAAACCGATTTTTTCGATTATCGATTTTCGATATTTATCGGGAGTACCTCGACACAAAACCTAGCTAAGAACACTCGCAGACGCTTATAGTACAACTGTGTAAATTTTCAAGAAAATCATTTCAGCCGTTTCGGAGTCTATAGGTAACGGACACACATACACACACACACACACACGCACACACAGACAAAGTTACATTTATAAATAAGTTTATATTCAGGTGTTTAGTTTTGTTTTTCTTTTTATTATTTTTCTGCTTGTTCTGTGTTTGAGTGTAAGCGTATGTCTGCACGCGTGCGCACTTGTTGCTAACTTCAACCAAACACTTGTAAGGATTAAATAGTAATAAGGAGGTAAGAAAAATCAAAGAATAAGGGGAGATGATGGCATATCTTACGTCACGTGGTACATGACAGGTTAAAATGGCTGCACTTTGCCGCCTCTACCCAACAATATTGTCTCTCGCGACCCTTTTTCCTGTAAGATTTATCAACTTACAGCGATCGCAATTTTCGATCAAGATGAAAATCAGATCATCTGTCAAGTTTCTCTGCTGTCTCTCTCACTTTCTTTCTAACACTCAACCACTCTATCTCGCATTCTCGCTTTGAATCTTTCTCTCTCTCTCTCTCTCTGTCTCTCTCTTTCTTTCTGTCTCTCATATTGCTGCAAATTTTTATAAATTGCCATCGCTTTTTTCTCTCTACATCTGTTCCTCTTTCATATTCATTAACGCTTTCTCTCTTTGTCCTCTCCTTGACATTTATATTCCCCAACTCTCTTTACCTCTCTTTTTCTTCTCACTCTCTTTATCTCTTTAATATAAATCCTTTACTTTCTCTTTCTTTCTTTCTTTCTTTCTTTCTTTCTTTCTTTCTCTCTCTCTCTCTCTCTCTCTCTCTCTCTCTCTCTCTCTCTTTTTCTGACTTTCAATTTTCTGGAGTAATAATAAGTGCAATAGCCTCGATCCAAGGAAGGATATCCCACCAGGCAAAAATGTCACACACTGCATTAATTCAAGTTTCAACTCTTAACTCTATGTTCAGCGATAAATTTCCTGCGGAAACGAAATTCTTTGGCACAATATAATTTCCTTCTTATCATCTCTTTTATTTAAAAGATATATATATATATATATATATATATATATATATATATATATATATATATATATATATGGAGGGGCTTTTGGTAAATATATAAACACTTTAGAAAACATAATTATCTTCTATATTGACCATTCTGTCAGTTTATGATCCAAACTGATACACGCACACATATCTATCTATCTATCTATCTATCTATCTATCTATCTATCTATCTATCTATCTATCTATCTATCTATCTATCTATCTATCTATCTATCTATCTATGTTCGTTATCTATCTATCTTTCTATCTATCTCAGTCTATTAATATCTATCTATCTAGCTATCTATATCAGGTATTAATAAAACAGTTCTCAATGCGGTAGGACAGAGCAAAATGTATATATTAATGAATATTTATATTATCCTACATTTTAAGCACGACTCGGAGTTTCATGCATTATGCAATCGTCAGGTGCACATTATGAACTGAACGTTTCTCCATTTGCATTAGGTTTTAGCGTTCCTTAAAGTAAGGTCAACATGAATAGAATGTGCGAATATTTTTATTTATTAAATGTAAAATTTAGATAGGTAATTACCAAAACTTATAAATGGAATAGGATTCTAAAATGCGTGGGAGAAAAAAATCTAGAAAAGTTCAGTTCAATAATTAAAACGGAAGATAATATATATATATATATATATATATATATATATATATATATATATATATCGTAAGTTTTATCAATTTTCTATCACTTATTGTTAAATTCGTCTTTATTATTAGTATTATTTTTGATTATTATTATTATTCCTTTTAGGTCTTTTATATATTATTCTCTTTATTATCATGTTATTATTATTACCAATAAGTTTTAAGTAATAGTTTAATAGTATTATTTTTACTTTTAGAATTAATAAGTAAAACTAACAATTCATTTTTTCTAGCGAAAATTCAAACCCTAATTTTAATTTTTAATGTCATGCATGTTAAAATAGACAACTAAATATCCAAGTCAAATATACTGACTTTCTTAATTACTGTCTTTGTAAATCTAGGCCAAGGCCGTCTTGTCGTCTAGATATAATATAGAGGCTAATATCTAACACTGTTAAGTTAACATCCTTTCTCCTATTTTTTTCTTCTTTTTCATTTTTCCTTTTTTCTGTTTTTTTTTCTTCTTTTTTACTTGACATTTTATCTGGATAATTTTAACCCATTCATTGTTGCATGAATCTGGTCTGAGGAGCGGTTTCTATGATAGAGCCACGAAATATAGTATTACCTATGGATCTATAAAAGCATCTAACTTATCTTCATTATATATATATATATATATATATATATATATATATATATATATATATAATCGTTTCACCCCGAGCAAGGCATTTCACTGCCACTATTGCGCAGGGGGTTACAAAGATTGGTGAGAAAGGATGATTAGTGGTGAGAAAGGATGGTTAGATATAGGAAATGTCAGAAGGAGGGTGATAGACGGGTAAGGATACCGAGAATGAGGGTTGCGTAGATGGTGAGAGTGTTGGGAGAATAGATGCAAGTTAGTGTGATAGGAGGTGTCTATTGACCTGACATTTAAACTCCTGGAGATTGTAGCTTCGGGAAAGCAGACACGTGGAAGGGAATTCCACAGGCGGGAAGCGCGAGAAAAGAAGCTGTTGGAGTAGAAATTACGGTTACATCTTATCTGTTTTACTGTAAAAGGGTGGGACCTAGTTGCAAATCTAGTATCTCGTGTGTATATATATATATATATATATATATATATATATATATATAACTTTCGTTAAAGGAAAAAATTTGTCTTTATTAGGATTATCTTTTGTCTTTATGATCTCTTTTTAGAATCTTTTCTTCATAAATCTCTTTTATTATCTTTGCATAATATTTTTTCTTGTGATTCTTTGATTATTATTTTTTAATAATATTTTTAATAACTTTTAAAAAGCTTTCGTGATTTCTAATTATTTGTAACTGAAAATATATTTATAGTCGCCATTAGTTCTTTATTTTTATTTGTTTCTCTTTTATAGTTTCATTATTTTTATTTTTAATTTTATGTTATTATTGTGTATCATTATTGTGCGCAAATATGACCTCTTATAATTATACGTCTGTGAGTGCTTATTTTGTGTAGGATTATATCTATTCTCCTGTTTTCTGTTTGTCTGTATTTCTTCTTTTAAGATTTTTTGTGTATATGTGTGGCTTGGTGCATATATTCGTTACTTTGTTACACATCCTGAACTGTTGCAATTTTGATGTGTATACACCTCTAAGCTCACAACCTTACTTCGTCTCTTTGAAAAATATGTTTTTTGTTTTTTTAATATCCTGAGTTCAATATAATAATGATTATTTTGTGTATGACAAAGCAGTGTGTAATTTTTACAAATGCCAAAATAAATTCAGGATTTGTAGCGTTCTCCCTCCAATATTACACACACACACACACATATATATATATATATATATATATATATATATATATATAGTCATCCACAGACAGAGCTGTTTCGCAGCTCATCAGTACGGTTATACTCCGATAGCTCCCTACACCCAGGCTCGAAACCCGACCGAACTGGCGTCAGTCGGCGGCTCTACTCCTGGGCCACGGGGCGTTCGGTGGAAGAAGGCAGACTTTTTTACCGCATATCATATTACGCGCCCAGCAGTCATCGTGATCCAATTCGTTTTTAATGAATGAGCGATGCGTTCACGCTAGAGTGTCTACTGTTTTTCAAAGTCTACCCCTCCTAATATATATTAGGCCACCCCAGTTTTTAAAAGAAGTGATATATTTCATACTATTTTTAACATTTATTGCTAAGTGGATGATTCTAAATGAAATTGGATTGCCTCTTTTGTTATTATTACTTTGCAAAATTTTAAAAGGCAAGGAAACAAAGATGAACTCGTCTGAATCACCCTAAATTTTCTTCATCCTTTCATTGATGAAACTGCAATATAGGTAATTATTAAATATTTACAAATTCATTTCATGCACATGTTATTGCGTAGTATTATTAACAAAAGAACCATTCTATTTTCATTTATAATTTTTCAGTTGGCAATAAATAACAAAAAGATAGTATGAAATGCATTATTTTTTAAAACACTGGGGTAGCTCAATAATTATGGCCGGTAGCATGCATATATATATATATATATATATATATATATATATATATATATATATTAATGCAGGTTTCATTGAATAGTATAGACAAGTTTTGTCTATTAATTTTGTGTAGGATCCGTTCATACCGTCTGATGGTGATGTCGTTGAAAGACAACAAAAAATCACAGTATTTGTTGAATTTTTTATCGAGTCTAAGCTTTCGGCTCACATAAGCCATTATCAAAGAGTAAATATTAACACACAATAAACATAGAACATTTAAGCTATTAACAATAAAGATAATTGAATTGAAAATAT
Source organism: Ascarosepion bandense (assembly GCA_037127315.1). NCBI lineage: Eukaryota > Metazoa > Mollusca > Cephalopoda > Sepiida > Sepiidae > Ascarosepion > Ascarosepion bandense. The sequence continues at coordinate 1,765,166 of JBBBDQ010001522.1, forward strand.
AAGTCCATCCCTACCGTGGCGGATGGCCGAAGACAGTGAAAAAAATAGTGGTGTTATGGTCCCTGGTCTGATTACAGACATTTGAGTACGTTGTTGGAAATATCGAAATTGATTGTATTCAAACCAGGTTTAAATTGTTTAATGTAGAGTGCTTCGAGGATTTTTAGTTTCTGCTTGTTATTTTCTTGTTTGAGTATGTACGTGTTATCAACAAGCGTTTTTCTCAGAAGTGTGCGTTGATAGCCGTGTTGTTCTAAATGACGGAATATATTTGAATTTTTATTTAAGTGCAACGTCAGACGCCGTGAGAGCGAATTTGTGGTGTGGCCGATGTAGATATTATTGAGGTTGTTAGAGATACATTCTCTAAATGGACATATGAATTTATATACTACATTGGTTTTTTGCAAATCACTACCGGTGGGGGAAGAGTCGTTGCGGACAAATGAATTAGATGTAGTGGATTTAGTGTAATATATAATGAACTTAATTCTTTTGTTAGAGTCTGTCGGAGAAATATTAGTATTTATGAGTTTTTTTAGGATATATGTGTGTGTGTGTGTGTGTGTGTGTGTGTGTGTAAAGAGAGAGAGAGAGATGATAAAAAATAGTTTTAAAGCATGCTATATTAAGAATAAAGGTGCTCAATATCATAAATAAAGCTCATTCAGATATAAAAGGACAGTGCTCAACGCCGAGCAGTCATAGTTCTTTATTTGAGTCCACTTCTATTCTTCATGGTCTGAAAATTCGCGTTCAAGAATTGTTGTGGGCTCGTTTTCGTTTTATAAACGTGCTATGTCGGTTGCTAATCGATTAACGCACCCAAAATGTTAGGAACTTGGTAATCTTCCACTGTAAGCTGACTCCTTAGTATTCGGCTAACTGCCGACTAATATCAACTGCCTTAGTCCAACTATGTCCAAATTGTTACTAATAGTTCTATTGAACTCCAAAAGAACTCTAAAGAACTCTCTAGAACTTCTAAGAACTCTTATGAACTTTCCAAAAATTTCTCGAGTTAACTTCCTGTTAACTCTTATTAATATAGGAGGGAGGGTCCATTATCTGAGAAATAGGTGTGGTTCACCATAACAAGCATGAAGCAGATTGTCATCATACTGAGCACTTTTGGTCAGAAATATAGCCTCAGCGTCAACTTTTACACATATGCACGCATATATATATATATAAACAGAAATTTAGAAGGATTTGAAATGATTAAGTAATTCATCGAGTTTTATTAAACCTCAATAAAATGCAGAAAGCACTGGACGGCCGTTTCGTCTTATATTTGGGAGTCATCAGCAGTTCGCATCCACTACCAGAAATTGAAACCCAGAATGTACCACGAATGTCATCGAGTTTTCATTCGTTATATCGAGTTTAATTCGTTACCGCTTCGTCACCGGGGCCCGTGGTACAGTTGGTATGACGTTTGCTTAATAACGTAACTGTCTGGGTTTTAATTCCTGGTAGTGGATCCGCACTGCTGATGAATTCCAAATATAGGACGAAACGCCCGTCCAGTGCTTTCTGCATTCTGTTAAAGTCTAATAAAACTCGATGAATTACTTATATATATATATATATATATATATATATATATATATATATGTGTGTGTGTGTGTGTGTGTGTGTCTGTGTCTGTGTGTGTGTGTGTTTTAAACTCGAACTATGTTTCCTTCTTTTAGTAAAGATAGGTTGTCCTATTTTCGTAAAAATTCAGTCGTATACAAGTTCAAATGCCGTTGCGATGCGGTTTACTTAGAACGAACCAATCTGAGGTTTAAATCATGAGTAGCGCAGTACGTCCCCGCAAATGTACGTTCGGGTTGTCCAAGACGGACTTTAAGAACCACTCAAGCTGTTCACAACTCGGCCATCTGACAAAATTTACTTGACAATCAGGACTGTTCTCCTTGGTATGAGGATGCATGGTTTTCTGTTCTGCACAGCGCCCTTTCGGCATATCATCTACGTGTTCTGGAGGCTGTGTATTTAAAATTGCATCAGCCTAGCCTGTGCAGACAGAAAGAGCACTTCATTCGCTCCTTACAGCTATTGGAGGGATTTTGAGTCCCCTATTTTCCATTTCACTGCTCTTTGTAGAACTTTATGTTTACCCCCTTTATATTTTAATTAATTTCGATTAAAATTTTGTTTTTAAACCAGTTCACCTTCCCTTCTTCAATTCATATTTGTGCCCTATCATTTAAAATTCTGCCAACGAGCACTTTTGATAATATGTTGGCCGAAAGGGTCCAAATGTCTAATGTACATAATGACGTTAATTCTGTTTGAAACCATTTCTTTTTTCTGCAGGTACAAGTCTCTATTTGCATATATATATATATATATATATATATATATATATGTATACATATATATATATATATATATATATGTATTGGTGATAAATATATATATATATATATATATATACATATATATATATATATATATATATATAGTCTACTTATTTAAGATTTTGCCAACGATTGGTCTCTTAGGAAGCGTTGGCCGAAAGGCAACCTAGATACTATTATATATGTAAAAAATAGCATAAAATTGCGTTTGTTTTCATATATATATATATATATATATATATATATATATATATATAAACAAACACAATTTTATGCTAATTTTTACATATATAATAGTATCTAGGTTGCCTTTCGGCCAACGCTTCCTAAGAGACCAATCGTTGGCAAAATCTTAAATAAATTAGACTGTATGTGTATGGAGAAGGATTCTTAGAGATAAGGCTGGGACACGTGTAAAATTTATGACTAATGTGAATATGTAAAATTAAGAAAATAAATTTACGGTTAAAATAAATGCGAAAATAAAAAAAAATCGATAATTGGTCAGCAGAGTATAAAAGAGTTAAATGATCGCTCACATATCTCCAAATAAGTGCAAAGATCGCAAAAAAGTATTTTTGTTTGAACAGAGATGTTTGCAGCAATTTAAGGCTTCCGAAACCGACAAATGGTGTTTGAACCTGCCTACATGCAGAATAGAAAAAACCTGACTAGCATGACTCATTTTCCAAGAGGTGCTGTCCAATTGCTGGATCGTGTGCTGATTGCGATACAAGGAAGCAATGGATGTGTCTAGCCACACTGATGAGCTGTGATACAGTGAAACAGGCTTGTATGGGGATGACTAATATAATGTTTTGGATGTGTGTTGTGGTGTAGTGGAACGAGAAATCGAAGAGCCGAGTTCGAATTTCAGTTGAATTCCTTGCATTCACTTACACGCAAATACCCTTGGTAAAGGTGTTAAATAACAGGACAAATTGGCTTCTATAGTCTTGGCTGGCAACCAGTCTATCACAGGAAGTAATGGCAACCTACTGCGGGATAACTTTCTGCCCAGTCGGTCATGTCTCTTTGGAGACATGATCGCCCAAAGCGTGTATCCCGTATGGCACTTAACTGACTGACAATATGATAGTTGAATACATGATTAAGGCTTCTACTGGGTATAAAGTGGGAGATCATTTTATATTGTTATGAAGTAATAAACTGATCCCTCACTAATTATTACTTAATAATATAATATATCTCTTCCCCCTCTAGCTATGAGTCAAATAATAGGACAAATTGGGTTCTATAGCCTTGGCTGGCAACTAGTTTACCGAAGAAAGTAATTGCAACCTACTGCGGGATAATCTTCTGCACAGTCAGTCATGTCTCTTTCGAGACATGATTGCCCATGTATGCTAGGGCTGACGGTTATTAGAAAATTATGGAAAAACTGAACGGGTGCTAAAAACAACACGTAGCATGGCTGAAAAGAAAATGGCAAAGACAATAGTAGAAACTCTATAGCTTAAAAGTTTACATTTTCTGCTAAGCCAAGGTAATTTTAGAAATATAGGACACAGACTGGGACCAAATGTTGGAGGGATGTTGAAATTATCTATCAATTCCGTTTTATTGTGAGCTTAACAATATTAGTCGGAAAACCATTATTAATAAGAATACAACGTATTTTGTTCAACATTTGCTGGAGTGTACAAGAGGAAGAAATCATTAAGGTCCGATAAACTAAAGTTTTGATCACATTTATTTTCCTGGTACGGGGCAAAAGAGTTCCGACTGGTGTAAAGACCTGTAAAAGTTGCTGGCGATGAAAGTATATATACATTAATGATCTCCCTGATATCATAAGAGCCCAAATAGGTTTGTACGCCGATGACACCACAGTTTACTCTCGCCTCCTACAAAAATCTGGTGTAGGCGTCAAAGCTAACCTAACAGCCGAGACTGAAAAAGACCTCCAATCCATATTGGACTGGGGTAAGAAATGGCTAGTAAATTTTAATGCTTCTGAAACGAAGCTACTCTCAATTAACCATCATCGACAATCTCACCTACCTCCCATTAGCATGGACCAGGCTTGCCTCCCAGAGAGTAAAACACTGCGCCTCCTTGGTCTCACACTTTCAGCGGACCTCAAATGGAATGACTATATCGAATCCATTGCTAAATCCGCTGCTATGAAAGTCGGTTCACTGTGTAGGGCCCGGAAGTTTTTTCCTTCTAAATCTAGCCTGCACATATATAAATCTACCATCCGCCCGTGCATTGAATACTGCTGCCATATCTGGTCGGGTGCCCCTGCTATTCTCCTCGGGCTTCTCGATAAGGTTCAGAGGAGGGTCTGTAATGTGATAGATACCGACTTGGCAGACCGCCTGCAGTCTCTCTCCCACCGGCGTGACGTGGCTTCCCTGTGTCTCTTCTATAAATACTTTCACGGATTCTGCTCCGATGAACTTAGATCACTAGTGCCCCCTAAATACGTATTTGAACGAGATACTAGATTAGCAACTAGATCCCACCCTTTTACAGTGAAACCGACAAAATGCAGCCGTAACTTCCAACAGTTTCTTTCCTCGCACTTCCCGACTGTGGAATTCTCTTCCAAACGATTACTTCCCCGACGGCTACAATCTCCAGGAGTTTAAATGTAAGGTCAATAGACACCTCCTAACACACTAACCTGCTCCCATTCTATCAAACACTCTTCCCATCTGCTTAACCCTCATCCTCCGTATCCTTACCCATTTATCACCTTCCTTCTGATATTTCCTACATCTAACCACTCCTTCTCTTTACCTTCCCCTATGTAGCCCCATGCGCAATAGTGGCAGTGGAATGCCTTGCTTGGGGTGAGATGATTAAAAAAAAAAAGTAACATTCTTCCGCTCCACATGAACATCAAGAAATGAGAAGGAATTATTCTCCTCTTCCGCCATAGTAAAGACCATAGATGGGTGTAATGAAATTAACCCGAGAACACTAACCATGGGTATATAGTAACCATCTCAAATGACGCCATTTTGATTACAATTTAATTAAATTTTCAGTACCCGATTTTCTTACCTAAAAAATATTTTTTCAATTCCTATTAATGTTAACTCAAAGTACAAACTTTGAAGTGCCTGCATGTAAAATATTTCAAATAAAGATTTAATTTTCTAAATCGGGTATGATATCCCCATGGTTAGTAGTGGTGTAACTTTAATTGATGGTTAGTCTTCCAGGGTTAAAGCTTCTCAAAAGAGAGTTGTTTCATCTATGTTGTTATGTAAGCATCTTTTTTGTTGGGTACCATGAGAGGCTTTTGTTTAAGAAGTGTCAGAAACCATATATCTATCAACGTTACGTTGATGATACTTTCTCTGTGGTTTGTTTAGATCTGTTTATTTGTTCTGTGGTATCCAAGCATTATTCCGATTAGGCAGTACGGCTTCCGCTTTGTCATCACGGAGTACATATATCTGGCCCTCAATAAGTTCGGCGAGGCTAGTGCTGTTGCTCTGGATATCTCTAAGGCTTTTGATAGTGTTTGGCATGCTGACCTTCTGCGCAAGCTACAGTGTTATGGTATCACTGGACGCTCGCTTGATCTGATCCAATCTTTCCTATCTAACCGCATAATGAAGTTCGTCTTGAATGGGCATGCCTCCACATACTACCGCACGAACGCTGGTCTCCCCCAGGCCTATATCCTAGGCCCGACGCTCTTTCTAATCTTCATAAATAATCTCCCAGACGTGATCAAATCCCAAGTAGGCATCAACGCTGATGACGCCACCAACCAATAAGAAATCTGGCGAGGCGGACAAACATAACCTTGCTGCTGATCTTGAGAAGGAACTCCACTCAGCGGTGGACTGGAGTAAGAAGTGGCTTGTAAATTTCAATGCTTCTCAAACGAAACTGCTATATGTCAACCATCATAGGCAATCTCTCCTGCCCCACATAAGCATGGACCAAGCGAGTGTCACTGAAAGCAATATACTGCACCTCCTCGACTTTACCCTATCTTCCAACCTCAATCGCTACGTTGAGTCAAAAGTTAAATCCACTGCTAGGAAGGTTGGGTCACTGTATCGGGCTAGGACGTTTTTTTTCCGCCTGAATCCATTTTGCATATACAAATCAACCATCCGACCTTGCATAGAATACTGCTGTCATATCTGGACAGAAGCTCCTGCTGTTCATCTCGGTGTTCTCAACAGGCTCCAAAGGAGAATCTGTAATGTGATTGGTCCCGACCTGGCATCTCGACTCCAGCCACTTTCTCACCGGCGGGATGTGGCTTCCTTCTGTCTCTTCTACAAATATTTTCATGGCTTCTGCTCCGACAAATTTAGATCACTGGTGTCCCCTCCACAAAATTTTCTCGTGCAACCAGACTGGCAGTAAGGTCGCGCCCTTTTACAGTTAAATCAACTAAATGCAGCCGTTACTCCGCCGGCTTCTTTTCTCACACTTCGCACCTGTCGAACTTCTTTCTGTATACTTGCTTTCCTGGCGGCTATAAGCTTCAGGAATTTAAATACAATGTGAATTCCCATCTCTTGTCCACTTGACTCCCGTTCTTTCTACATCACTTCGTGTATCTTGTTCTTTTCATTTCTCTCGACCTTCGCAACTGTCTTCATACCTGTGTTCCCATCATTCTCCAGCCTTTCTCTGACACCCCCTGTAACTGGTTCGTCTTTCTCTTCACTCCTACCTAAATTTTTACTCTCTTATGTAGCCTCCTGCGCATCAGTGGCGGTACCGCCTTGCTTGGGGTGAAACAATTAAAATATATATATATATATATATATATATATCCTGTTCATATTTAACCATATTTAGTATGTTTGTGCCTCTATTTATATTTATCTAGCGATCTATCAATCTATTTTCGTCTGTTCATTTAATTTTCTATTCTCTAACATTTCTCTAACATTTCTATTCTCTAACATTTCGTCTGTTCATTTAATTATCTATTCTCTAACATTTTATGTCCATCTTTCTATCCATCTTTACATCTCAGTCTGTTCATATCTGTCGATGATGGGAAGCTGGAAAGTTTTGATCCCGTTTAGAACGTTTGTTTGGTCATTTGAGCAGGCTTTGAAACATAGCTGAGAACTTTTCAGCACCGATCGGATCTATTTCAATCTGTTCCTCTTCGCCTTTCTATATGTTCTCTCTCTCTCTTCTCATTCTCTCTCTCTCATTATCATTCTCTCTCTCACATTCTCTCCTATTCTCATTCTCATTCTCTCTCATTCTCATTCTCTCTCTTACATTCTCTCTCATTCTCATTTTCTCTCATTCTCATTCTCTCTCATTCTCATTCTCTCTCTCATTCTCTCCCATTCTCATTCTCTCTCATTCTCATTCTCTCTCTCTCTCGTTCTCTCTCACATTCTCTCTCATTCTCATTCTCTCTCATTCTCATTCTCATTCTCTCTCACAATCTCATTCTCTCTCTCATTCTCTCTCTCACAATCTCATTCTCTCTCTCATTCTCTTTCTCTCTCTCTCTTACATTCTCTCTATATATATTCTCTTTCTCATTCTCAGTCTCTCTCTCTTCTTATTCTCATTTTCTGTCTCTCTCATTTATATTCCAATTCTTTCTCATTCTCATTGTCTCTCACATTCTCTCTCATACATTCACTCTCACACATTCTCTCTCTCTATCTCATTCTAATTCTCTCTCTCACATTCTCTCTCTCCCACATTCTCTCTCTATCTCTCTTATTCTCATTCTCTCTCTCTGTTCCTCTCTCGTTATTCGTCTCTCTATCAATCCATCCACGTCTCTCTAGCCTTCACTCAGATTTTGACCTGAATGTCTTTTACACTAAGAGAGTGAAAAGAATTGAAGCGAACCAGGCGATCCGATGATATTTTCATTTGGTTGAATAGCGAAGAGAGCAAATCTATGATACCGTTCCCCTGACTTCGTTGGGTTTCGGATGTGAATATCGTTTCTATTAAATCTGTGCGATTTTATTGACTAATAAAACTCTATCTGCTCCGGGCAACAGAAAAACATTATTAATAGCAATAACGTTTTAAACTGTTGCACCACTTGTACTAATCGTAGTCGTTCTTTTAATAATCACTAAATTTGCAATTCACATTATTTATCATTAATTGTACGACACAAGGCCAAGGGAAATTAGAAAGTTACAATTTTCCTCGTACAGAAGACCATTTTATCTGCCAAAAAATCTACATTGTAAATCTGGATTTTACCTGCACAAGAAGGCCGAACTCTTACATCGGTTTGGATTATGCGTTTATATCAGTTACGATGCCAACACAAATTTTCGTAACTATCTTCGTACTTTGCATTATCGAATACAGAAGTTTTTTAACAATGATCCGAAAGTATGACACCGAAATCCAAAGGCGCATTTTGATAGTGGAAATTGCCTTCAAAAAGCTAAGCAATCTATTAAAATAATTTCGTTAGAAACAAAAAAGTACTGAACTGTTGCGCAATATCAGTGCTCCTATAATGCGGTGAATACTGGTATGTCTCAGCATAGTTTCAAAAGAAACTTGAGACGATAGAAATGTGGTTCTACAGTAGGACGCTGATAATTCCATGGACTTTTTAGAGAAAAATCGAAACAAAAAGAACACATTGTTAGCCACAGAAATAGACAGCTAAAATTTCTAGGGTACAAAATGAGACAAATAGGTTCGTAAAAACTGAAGCACAATTAGCATACTGAAGGCAACAGGGACAGGAGAAAATAGTGCATGACCTGTCTAACGAGTCTTTGTAGACGGTTAGTAGAAAAGGGTATAAAAGGCATAGCACCGACGCTATGTGGCTTCCCTGTGTCTCTTCTACAAATACTTTCAAGGCTTCTGCTCCGATGAACATGGCTCACTGGTAACCCCTATATATGAATTTACTCGAGCCACAAGATTAGCAACTAGGTCCCACCCTTTTACTGTGAAACCAAAAAATTGTAAACGCAAATTCTACTCCAGCAGCTTCTTTTTCTCGCACTTTCCCCCTGTGGAATTCCCTTCCGCTTAGTTGCTTTCCCGACAGCTACAATCTCCAAGAATTTAAATGTAAAGTCAATAGTCAACTCCTATCTCACTAACTTGCATCTTCTCTCTCATGCTTCTTTCTCCGTCCACCCCACTCATCAGTATACTCATCCTTCTCTTACCCACTTCCAGAAACCCCTGTAACCTGTCACTTTTTCTCATAACATTCCTCCTATGTAACCCAACTGCACAACAGTGGGAGTACAATGCCTTGCTCGAGGCGACATGATTATAAAACAAATAGCAAAAGAACTGAGTTTAGTAAGAGTTACCAGAGACAGGAAGTAGTGAAGAGCTATAATCGGCATGGGTGAAACGGCACTCAGAATAACTCTTTCTTATTTTATGTCTCATTTTATTCATTTACTTTCCTTTACCTATTTTGTTTTCATTCTATTCCTTATCTATACCAATCTTTCTTTTTCTTTCGTTCTATCTTTCTGTCTCATTTAATTCATTTTGTGAAGATTTGGTGAAAAAAACATTTTTAATTACATCAGAATATTTTTTGGCACTGCTAAATTAATACTGAGCATCAGGAAGAGACAGCTGAAGTTCCTGGGACACTGGAGGGCTTGGAGAATCTTATACTAACAGGCCAGATAGAGGGAAAAAGAGACAGGGGAAAGCGACGGATAACATATTTGAAGGGCCTAAATGTAACAGGTGTAACAGGAGAAGGCGTGCTCAGAGCCACCAGGGATAGGGAAAAGTGGAAGGCCATGATCGCCTACGTCCTGAAGGGACAAGGCACACAAAAGAAGAAATAATATATCTCAAACGACATAATCAGATGTTCATGGGATTAAATTCTCATAGATTTACTCTGCAGTGGTAAGACCAGTATTTGAATATCAAAAGGAAAATGAGTTGGTTACTGCTGCAATTTTGCTGGTGGGGAAAGGAGAGATAATCCCTTATTATTGGTATTGTGTATTCTCTATAACATCCAAGGAGGGGGACAATGATATTAGAGAGTGAAAAATACATTAAGGACAGAAAGACTGCTTAGGAGAAAACCTCTACTAAGAAAGGAGTCAACCCTCATCGACGAAGGGATTGAGAGAAAGGCAATAAAAAGATACTTATTATGCATTCTCTACAACATCCAAGAAGCGGGTCACTGATATTAGCAAAGGAAAAATATATTAGGGACGGAAAGACTGCTTAGGAGAAAACTTCCATTAAGAAAGAGGTCAACCTTCATCGAAGAAATGATTCAGATAAAAGGAACAAGAAGGATACTTATTATGCATTCTCTATAACATCCAAGGAGGGTGTCACTGATATTAGAGAAGGAAAAATACTTTAGAGACGGAAAGACTATATCGGAGAAAACTTCCACTAACAAAGAGACCAACCCTCATCGACGAGGTAATTGAGAGAAAGAGAACAACAAAGATACCTTATTATGCATTCTCTACAACATCCAAGCAGAGGGACAATCATGTTAGAGAAAGAAAAATACTTCAGGGACAAAAATCTGCATCGGAGAAATCTTCCACTGAGAAAGAGGTCAACCCTTATCGATGAAGGGATTGAGATAAAGAGAATAAAAAGTACACTTTTGCATAGAATCAGAAAGAGTTAGTTGAAGTATTTGAAGTACATAACGGTGAACTAGAAATGGCGATACCCAAATGACATATTGAAGGCCACAGGGACAGAGAAAAACAACTGTCTAACTAGTCTGAGCAGATAGCTAGCAGATTAGGGTTTAGAAGACAGCAAAAAGACAAAATTTACTAAGAGTTGTAGCTGTAGGGGGCTGGTTAATGTTTCTTTGATTCGGCCTAGTGTCATACTTAACCAAACTCCCTACAGCTTGAAAGTTTTATCATCAATATTATCAGAAAGTTTTCATCATCAGAAGGTTGGTTGTCGGCAGGTTGGAATGTGTGGAATAGTGTAAGAATAAAATATACTTTTTTCATTTTAAAATAGAAATTTATAAAAAAAAATGAATAGCAAAACTTTAAGAAATTAATGTTCAATTAAAAATTTTAGGGTATCAAGCGTTCTAGAAAATGTTTGTTAATGTAGGTATTTAAAATGTCCACAGAAGTTTAGACTTCATTGTTGTGTAGTAGTAGAATGTAAAGTCTTTGTTCCTTTCTCTTTTTGATAAGTCGCGACAGGTTGAGAGAGAAAGGGGGCAAAACAAATAAAGAAGTTTTACTTAATGTGTCCATTTGTTCTCTCTGGCGGCGTGGAGTGAAAAAGAAAAAAAGAAAATTGGAAGGAGAGTTCGAATGAAACTATGACTAGCAATGCGTCCGGGTCGGCTTCTTGAATTTTCTTTCGTTACATTTCCACGAGGTCCTCAGCGAACCACTTCCATGTCGAACTGACTTTGACAGGTTAGCGTCGTGGTCTAAATAGTGAAACTTCTCACGATGCCGGCTCCAGCGAGCCTTTTCGCATCTAGGTGTGAAAATACGTCATGTATGAATTTACTGGTTTTAATCCAATCAGGGAATCGGGATTTTAATTTTCGCATTGACTTTTGAATAGTGATTTGAATCCACTTTTGCGGCTGTGCAATTTTACTTTGGGTTTTTCCCAAATGCTTTTAGTCGTGGTCTGGGTTTTTCCAAAATGTTTTCAGTTCTTAATTTCTTATCCACTACAGAGTTACTAGCTAGAGGAACTAGGGCTGACCCATTTTCGTCAACCTGATATGGATTATAGAATAACTCTTTCTTCTTTTCCTTTCTATCTCGTTCTATTCATTATCTTTCCTTTTCCTTTATTTATTTATTTTTCTTTCTTTCCTTCTTTCTTTCTTTCTTTCTTTCTTATTCTATTACTTAACTAATTATTTCTTTCCTTCTGTTTATCTCTATATTCATCATAGTATTTTTTTACCTATCTATCGACCTGTATGTCTATCTGCTTCTTTCATTCTATTATCTAAATTGAGATCGATTAATATGCATAATGCTTTTCTTTCATAATCTTACAATGGAATAGATCCATAAATGGCAAATGCAATGCAAGAGTATTTCTTTCAATTGGCACGGATGCATGGTTGTTGTTTTTGGGGGGTCTTTTTCAGCTTTTTGGGTGAAGATAAATTCTTGGATAAAGAAACAAATCATCTAACTTGAAAATAGATTCTTTAACGATTAATACAGAAATACTTATATGCAAAAATAAATTTGAGCATTAAATGATAAAAACTTATGCTTGTGATAAAAATGGCTCTTTTCCCTATCTCTCTCTCTCTCTCTCTTTCTATTTATTTCTCTCTTTCTCTCTTTCTATCTATTTATATATTCTATCTACCTACTGTTATATATTTCATATTATATCACATAAATTTGAAAAGATATAACATGCATTTGTAAAAATTAAATGTTAGCTATCTTACATAATACATAATACATATTTATCTCACTCTGTTTCTCTCTCTGTTTTTCTCTGTATATATATATATATATATATATATATATATATATATATATATATATATATATATATATTATTAATTATTATTAATATTATTATTATTACTAATACAACAGCTATTTTTAGTGAGTACTCATATTTGAAGTTTTAATGGGTACACATATTTGAATAGTATCCCAGATTTTTTTTCTATTTTAAACTTTGAAATTAATAAAAACAAGTCAGATAACGAGAAGTCTTGCTAAAGAAAATATGCCCCTGACAGAAATCAAAACACCATAGCTTGAAAATAAAGCGGGTTTTTACCAATTTGACCACATGAGACTAAAGCAAAGTTCATTTAAAAAAAGTCAGTAAGCAAGATAATTGGGTTCTACACGATCTGAGCGAAAATACCGAAGTTGATTATTCGGACTATTGTCCTCATCTTCGTCGCCACTTTTATGACGTTTCGGCCGTTGTACACCCCAGGATTCTTTAGGTGCTAGGAATTTGGAACATAACATTTTACTATGATCACTGGGGTATATCATTCTCATTCCTTGTGCGAAGCCGCTTCTGGTAGTCGTGAGTTATCTCCTTTTAACCCAACTCTCTAAGTTATTTGTTCACCACTGCTGTAGCTTGGTACTAAACTCATAATTCTTTGTTTCAAGTCACTGGAACTAACCAACGTCTATATACACTGGCCATATGGATATAGGCGTTGGTTTGCCCCAGTTGGTTAGTTCCATGTAGATATAGGCGTTGGTTTGTTCCAGTTGGTTAGTTCCACGTGGATATAGGCGTGGGTTTGTTCCAGTTGGTTAGTTCCATGTGGGTATAGGCGTTGGTTTGTTTCATTTGGTTAGTTCCATGTGGATATAGGCGTTGGTTTGTTTCATTTGGTTAGTTCCATGTGGATATAGGCGTTGATTTGTTTCATATATATATATATATATATATATATATATATATAACTGTAAATTTATCTGTAAACACGTTTCGAAAAACCCACCGAGTATGAATGCGGAGTGGAAAAAATGTGAACAAAAAAAGAAACAAACTAAGCACTTGAACATTAATCAAAGTACTAGTCGAAAGGAAAAAAAGAAACCCGAGAAGAGAAACCTAACACGTAAAGCACTCAATACAATAGCAGAGCAAATAAATAAGTAAGTATTTAACCTAGGGTCAATGGACCTACATAGATTTCACTTAACGGATCATCAGGGCAACATTTGTAAGAAAAGTGCTAAATAAAAGAAATGACCAAAGCGACTCAGGTATGACTCTAAACACGAACTGAATGGTTGTCAGGCCAGGTTCAATTTTATGTCCTACTTACCACTTTTGGCTGCTCTTAAATATATCAAACCTAAGATACTTCAGTTCGATGATAAAATTTGAGTATTCAGATTTGATATTTTATTTTACAATTTTATATAGTCTACCTCATACGAATTTTTTTGTTACAAGTTTCAATATAGTAGGATCATAGCAACTACCACTGTATTTCAATATATATATATAAGCACCCTGATATCAACTAGTTTACGATAAAAAAAAAACCTACTTGCCAAAATACATTTTATCAGTAAAACCACTGAAAAAAACAACAATCTTGGCGCTAAATATTATCACAACTCAACACATCTAAGCAAATCTCTAAGTAGTGATGGCTATTTCGAACATTTCGTTCTGTTCGTTACTATCTCAAATCACACACACACATGCTCGCGCACACACACACACACACACACACACACACACACATACATACATACATACATACATATATATATATATATATATATATATATATATATATAAGATAAAAAGTAAAATAAATATTTGAGAAACAACAAAATATAGATTTATTGTGGAGTAGCCAACATTATAATGTTTCTGTTGTTATAAGCATCATCAGTGCTTATATGTTTTATGGTGCGAAGTTTTTGGGTGTTACGGCCTGTGAATGAATTTAGAAATGTGATAAAAAGTTAAAATTTTTAAGGCCGTTAAAAAGAATTTCAGAAAACTATGACGTTAGTCA